>RDPX01000124.1:1860164-1897494 GCA_003991215.1 Morbakka virulenta
GACAAATTTTAGAAGATGATCCTTTTCCTGTTGGGAGTCCCAGAGATTTTAAACAATTCCATAATTTTTTAGGTTTTCCTATATTCTCATTAAGTTTTTCAATGATAAAGGACTTTTTCTTTTTTTTTATTAAACTTTGCACAAGGTTTCGGGCTTTCTTGAAGTTTGTGTAATCAGAGTGCATTTTGGATATCCTAAATTTAGTTAGAAGCCTATCACGAGTTCTAATTCCCTCAAGAACTTCTTGGTCCATCCACTCCCGCGAGTCCTTTTTTATCCGAATTTCTTTCTCAGGGGCTAGCTCATTTATAGTGTTTGTAATAAGCTCTATAAATTGTGAATAGGCTGTATTAACATTATTGAATTCTAAGTAGTTGGGGAACTTGATTTCACTTAGTTTGTCTAGGAAAAGTTGCTTTGTGTAATTCTTGAAAGTACGGATCTTGATAAAGGTATGTTTATGTATCTTTGTGTGCTTAGTCTTTCTAGTGCAATAAATCAGTTGGTGATCAGATAATCCCAATTCTATAACCCCATGTTGAGAGACTTTTTGACAGGAGTTGGTAAGAATATGGTCAAGAAGGGAAGTTGAGTTATTAGTGATACGTGTTGGTAATGACAGTAGGGGGTGACTCTGTCAAGGTTGAATTATCTAAAGCATACCGAGGTTAGGTTAACAACGTTATAATGACCTGTTTTTATATAAGTCAATGACAACTTCCATTGTGTAACGTAATTTGTTCTTTAAAAAAGACAAAAGAATTTATTTTTTATAGTTTTAACAAATTTTGTTTCAGTTCAGTTTTTATTTTTAACAGTTTCAGTGTAAGACAGGCCGTTAAACTAGAAAAACTAACCAATTTCCAATCATAACTGAATGTAGTTACGTTAATTTAGTGGATAAGACGGTCATACAGTGTCTTCAAGAGAGGTGCTAAAGTAAACAGTGAATGCTTTGTACTAGATGGCGTCGCCAGGGTTGCTCAGGGCACAGGAGGGTAGCAGAGGTCACTGATTTCAGATGTCCTACTTGTATTCATGTAGCAGAAAACCAGGAGAAATATAAGCTGACTATAAGAGGTGAAAGGCTAAAAGTGTTTTCAAAGTTTTTGCTACTTGGGTGATGTATTAGATTCAGGTGCAGGGATTGAGAGAGCTGTGAGAGGTAGGGTAGCAGCAGCATTGAAGAAGTGGAAGGTGATAGCCAGCTTGTTAGTAAGGAAGAGTACTCTTCTGAAAGCGAGCACAACATTCTATGCGACATGCATTTATTCAGCAATACTGTACAATGCATAGAACTGGGCAATTAAAATAGATAATTGAGCATCATTTTGTCCTCAGATATGAAGATACTAAGATATGTGGTATCAGTCATGTGGCACGACAGTCTTTGATAGAGAATTGATGGAATGATGGGCTTTGGAGATGATTGATAAAAAAGTTAGAAGGAGAAGGCTCCGGTGGTTTAGGCATGTTGTCAGAGCAGAAGAAAGTTGCCTCCTGAGAGTGGTGGATGAAGTGGAGGCACCTGGGAGAAGGGCACCAGGCAGACCTAGAAGAGGATGGGGATAGGTGGATGAGGTAGATATGGAGTCTCTTGGACTGAATGTTGAGACAACAGGGGACAAGAAGCAATTGAGGAGAGCTATTGGAAGGCCAACCTCACAAATAGGAACAGGAAAACGATAAACAAAGATGATGATGATAATGATGATAAAGAAGTATTCCACTACAGTAGCATTGAACTTGGGAGACAAAAATCAAGTTTCAATAACCAAAACTAAAATATTATTGATAAGCATAGGAAAATTACATATCTTCTTGGTTGTATCTGTAAGTGTTTATTGTCATTTGATTGCCAAACAGTATTGACAGGAGTGGGAGGGATGCTCAGCATTCATCTAGTTGAAGTATATGTAAGCCTGACAACAAGCTGGAAGAGGCTATATGACAAACTTCATATTAATTTCCTACAACTTTAAAGAAAATCTGAGATAGCCACTTCATCAACTACTTTTAAATATATCTAGCTCAGCATTTCAGTCTGTACCAAAGTTTGTGGTCAGCAGCACACAGTTCTCAGATAATATTCTACATGGAGAAGCTGAACACCTTTTGGAGACTCATGAGGAGAAGATTGTGATCTGTTGGATATTCTGTTGCCCTGGTGTGGTGCTGAATGGATTTAGGAACTTGCTTGGAAATAAGTGGCAAATTTGGATTCATCTGGCATGAAAAAAAAATTAAGAGGGGCAAAAGAACTAGCTCCTGTGTGTAGGGTACATGTAAAAGGAAGAGGTGTTAAACTGGTCATATACCAAGAAATATCAATGTATTTCATGAAAATAGTTGGAAAAGAAGGGCAAGTACAGGTCATAATAAAAGAATGGGAAGGGAAAAAATGGTTACAACTTGAAGAGAATGGATTGAAAGCCAGAGCAATATCAGATTTTTATTTTGACAAATGTTTGTACTGATCCAGTCTTGGTTGATAATAATGTGATGAGTGATGAGCAAGAGTAGAACAAATGGCGATAGCTACATATGTAGTATGCTAGAGGTTTTGATTAGTATATGTACTGATGTGTGGGTATTTGACTTCAGCAAAGCAGTACATAGGCCATATGAACTTAATTAAATATACAATGGGCATCAAATTTTAGAAAAAAAATTTTATATGTGCTAAATGTTGTCTTTTATGTTTATATAGGATTGTGTGACCCTCGTTAAATATGAAGCTTCCTCTGCTTAATGTATTGTTAGTTTTGAAATGGTTTCTTGAATCAAATATTAATTTCAATTGGTGTCACATGTGATATTCATGATGGGTTAAAGGACCAGTATTGAATTACTGTGGTGGTCTACGTCATGGAAAATAGTGCTAGATTCTGTGTGACATACTATGATAGTTCATACAGTGACAAGTACTCCAATGTTACCAAGTAAATCTAGCTGAAATTGGTTTCTATTTTTGTTAGATAGACAGTAAAGCAGTTCCACTTGTAAAATTTCATACATTTCACCACGTACTACAAAAGAGTTTATCTACTTTATAACAGATGTGTAGTATGGATTACCTGTAGTTTAACACACCTTGAAATCTTGCTTGTGTCAAAAACCAAGGTAATCCTTTTTAAAAGGAGTGACTAATTTCACCATGGTAAAGCTTGCATTTTCACAATCAGGTGTATTTAATAAATCTAATGTCAGGTAGGTTAATTTAACAAAGAGAAATATAACTTAACAAACTACCTAAAGAAAAGGACTTCATTAAAAGAACATGAAAAAAAACACATCATTGGTTGTTTGGAAGTGCGTTATTGATTGAAATTAATCTGACAGAAAGCTCAAGAGGAAACTGGAAAACTTTGGAAATTTTGGGTCCAAGATTTCAACAGTAGGCCTACTAATGTCATTTCCAAATTCAAAGTTTAAAAGAAATAAAATTTTTAAATTGAAAATTGAAGTCTCAACTTGTTAAAAAAGGCCTACAGCCAATGGCCCTGTCACATTATGTAATGTGTACTGCCAATCCTAGAGGATCTTTGTTGCTTTGTCATTTTCTGATGCCTTAATTATTATTTCTGATTCATTTAAATTATTTTAGCTTCAGAACATCAACCTGGGGAACAATTTGTTTGAAGACCTTCCAGAAGCATTGGCATTGACTCTTTCTTTGAAATCTTTACATCTTTTTGGCAACAAACTGACAGAACTGAAACCAGATGTTTTGTGTAAGTTAATTTATTTTTCTGGCTATTACATTTTACTGTTATGCTTTTCAAAAAAAATATTTCAGTGCCTGGTATTAGTGTTTTATCATTTTGAAACATTTCCTTTTTAAAGGTTTCAATAGCACCTTACTAAATTATTGAGTTTTTTTATTGGGTTTGCTTTTCTTATGCCAAGTATTGCCATTTTCAGATATGTCAAGGTCTTGTTTGCATAAGATTTGAACCTGATATCATTGTTCATTGTGTCTTAGAATTTAACAGACCATTACAGTAATATATTTATAGAGCATACTTAAAGTTTGTCTTCAGTCTACTATGATTGCATCCAAAAGAAAGAACAAATGAAATAATGAAGAGTTACATGATATGATAAATAAACACAGCTATTTACTTTAGTATGAGCAAAACCACCATAATAAGTCCATGTTTAATCATGAAGCAGTTGTTCCCCAATAAACACTGTTTTCTACAGCATTTAAATCACTATCTCTCTCCTAGGAATCTGTGCTAACTAACATGTTGGAGCTAAGATATTGTCACAGGCACTAAAGGGCTTTGTTTCAATGTATTAAAATGTTATGTATGCATGTTTTAAGCCTATATTTTATCTACTTGACCAGTGTTGACTTCTAGGACTTCATCAATAGGAAAAGTGTCAACAAATGTAGTCAAGCCAATTCATCACCATTTGTTGCACTATGTAAAAAGTTTTGGGAGAGCTTTGCCATTGTTGCACTTTTCATAAACTGAATCATAGGACCATTGCAGGTAGCTATACTTTGTCAGACACCAGAAAAGCATTGGGAAGCCTTGGTTGCAGAAAATAGTTTAGTTTGGTTAATCAAGGTAAGTAAACCACCAGGCAAACAGTTTTAACAGCCATCACATAGAAATGTTGTGTACCTCATTGGGCCTACATGATGCACTGTGCTTTCCAATTGGTCCTATGAATACACCAGTCAAATTCCAACTCTGTGAGAAAATTACTTACGTATTAAATCCTCTTTGCAACCTATGGTGCAGAAGGCCATCGCCAGAGCTTGCCACCTTGATCTGTGTGCAGCTTGGTCTGCTTTGCTTTCCACTACATTTTATCCAGGCTGCGAATGACAGCTGATCATAATCATAGCTTAATGTGTCTCCAAATTCAAAAAGTCATTGACAAACAACAAAAATGGATTCTATTCCTTGCTTACTACTTTTCCTCATATTTGTTTATATTCTTCTTGGTTATATTAATTACCCTTTTGCTAATAGGTTTCATTCTGTAGTATATCTTAGTTTTTAGGGACTATTGATACAAATGCATAGTAATTTCAATAGGTTAATTTACTCAATTTTAAGTTTTATAACTTTCCTTTTTAGCTCACAGTTTATTTCATGACTCAGTTGTAATGTATTGTCTTTATTTTACTCAACTCTTACTCTCTTGAAATTTCATGCTTATCCCCTTCTGTTAAAGAAATAACAACAGCCTAGCTTGGAGTGAAACTTAAAGTGAAAATCACTTTAGGTCCAATCAAGTATTGGGGGTAAATATTATTTATTTTAGTCCCCTTCTAGTTTATTGGTGGTCAGATTGCCCTGCTCCCCCATTGGTATGTCTTGATGAAGTTTCACCTGCATATATTTTTTATAGTGCCAATGCAATTCCTTAGAACTTCAAAGGCTATATTTGAATTCGATATTTAGAGTATATCCTAAACGTTTCAGATTACTTCTTGACATCCCACCAGATGTATGCTGAGCTACATTTTTTTGAATATAATAACAACATTTTAAACCTGCTGTAATTCTGACAATAGAACAGTTGTTTTGTTTTAGGTTGTCTGGAGCACCTCACTCTCCTGAATTTGAATAACAACCAAATCAGATATCTACCTAGTGAAATCTGCAGGTGAGAGTGGTTATCAAATTTCTTGTAGACATATTAACTGATGCATCACTAAGGTAAGAGTACAATAAGTGGATATTCAAAGATGGCAATATTTACTTTGAGACAAAAATGTGGTAATGCTAATATAGACCCCATAAGTACTGTATAGAAATCTACGACATTTTCACGACAATCGATTTTCGTTCACATTACGGTATTGTATTATTACTTCTCCCATTGAGGTCATGGTGCTCCAGGGGTTTACATTTTTATTTCTTTTTTTCTTCTTATTCTTTTGTAAATATTAAGTAAGAGAACTGGCCTCTAGTTTGGTGACCATGGCCCGGCTATCTATCTATCTATCTATCTATCTATCTATCTATCTATCTATCTATCTATCTATCTATCTATCTATCTATCTATTTACCTATCTGTCTGTCTGTTTTTCTTACTGTCTGGTAAATTTTGAATTTCAGTAGAAGTTATTTTAGTGGTCTGTGCTGTGTCTTATCTGGAATGGGTTAGTGAAAAAGTTAGTGAAAAAACATAGCTTTTTATGAAGAGGTACCATGACTGATAAACCGTGGCTCCCTCCCTCTCTTCCAAAAACACAATCCTTCTTCTTCTTTTCACCGGACTCCAGAGTAGGCGGTTNTCTGTGCTGTGTCTTATCTGGAATGGGTTAGTGAAAAAGTTAGTGAAAAAACATAGCTTTTATGAAGAGGTACCATGACTGATAAACCGTGGCTCCCTCCCTCTCTTCCAAAAACACAATCCTTCTTCTTCTTCTTCTCACCGGACTCCAGAGTAGGCGGTTGCCTGTCAGTGAGGAAACTTCAGGGATGACCATCTGCCACGGTCGAGGTAGAGCTCAGTCGCGTTGACCTCTTGCCAGGTGGTGCCCTTCTCTGCAAGGTATTCAGACAGGTACTGGTGCCAGCGTTTTCCTTTATCCATAAATCAATGGTTTATTGTTTCTGAGGGAGAGGACCAGAAAGCAGTCAAGCTAGAAATTATGGACACCAGAGCTAAGAGTTTACTGAACCCACGTTTTACCTTGATCTTTCTTTTTCATTGAAACGTATAACTTCAATCTTATATTATCTCTCACTTATGTTTATTTGAAATCATACATAATTTGCACTTCAAATAAAAGCACACTCCAAACAATATCGTCTTTTGCAGACTTTCTTCATTGGAAATTCTCAGTTTGGATAACAACTATCTTGAAGAGATTCCGTTGGAAGTTTGCCACCTGACAGAGCTGACGGAACTTCATGCAGCATGTAATGTGCTTATCAGGTATTTCATCTGTAGTCTTCTGTCATTTATTATCTTTGATCTAACATGTTATATGACCTTTGAAATATGGAGATAATGCCCATAGGCAATATTTTGTGGATTTTATGCAACATGGTTAAAAACAGAGCTGGATGTATTGAAGAGGAAATTCAGACTTACACATATTTTTTCCCCTTATTCTTTAGTTGTAAATATTAAATAAGAAAGCAGCTAACAGATAAATGCAGCCAGCTGATATATGGGTTTTGAGATATACACTAAAGGTTATTTTGTGTATGTAAAACAGCAGGTGAAACCGTACTATAAAGGGAGGAAGTGTGTAAGAGAAATTAGTGTTCGACACGATTGGGAAGATTAATATCCATGACAAGTAAAGAGAATGAGGATACTTGAAAAGTTAGCACTTAGCGATGATAGGATAGGATATTTCCTAAAAATCTGCAAAAAGGCTAAAATGTCTTCTAGGAACAACGTAAAAGTCGTAAGAAAAACTTGAGACCGTCAAAGACTAAGGGACTTAGCTGGCAGCCTTAGCGCACACCTGAGTTTAATAACGATGATTCTTCAGTTTGATTTTTTAAGTATATACAATGCTATTTTAATGACAGTTTCCTTTGTTTTCAGTGGCTAATCCTGCGCAAGCGAAAATTTTGTCTTGCTTTGTTTTTTGGTATAAGTAACTAATATTGGCTCCCTTAACACTTTACTACAAAGCTGCAGGTGTTTTTATAAGCATATCGCTTATAAGAATACCAGACTGAAGTTTTGCAATTTCCCATGAGTATCTTAAGATTATCTTATTTTCAGCTATGTTGGGTAAGAATAAAATCATGTTATGGTTTATTAAATGCAACTTTTTTCCAAAAAGAAACCAAAAGCTAAAAAGGGTAGCCTAACATTTATAACTTCACCTTTCTGTTTTCCAGTGTGTAACGTGTTCGGGTTTGTTTACGCGATGTGTTTGGTTCTTTTGGCAGCCGCTGTAAGGAAATCATTGACAATTTTGACTATCATATGTATCGTCTTCGAATTTCTATTTTGTTACAGCTGATTTTTTCACTGAATGCAGACCGTAAACCAAGTTCCAAACACGGAGAGGCCTTGTTGATTCTTGAATGTCTTCTTATAAAATAAACATTTAAGTGATTATACCAGAGTCTTTAAGCAGGTTTCTGATTCAACTCCCAATGGCATTTTCACATATACATTTTCACCTCTTTGTATTGTACTTTTTGTATGACCAAGACGTGCCAATGTTCTCTGCCTTTTCGATTCTCTCTTTTTTTTCTCTAAAAAATTGATGTACATGCAGTAAAATCTCTCTAATTCGAAAATATGTTTCACGTAAGTTCGAATTAAAACATTGGAATTTTTTATATAAAAAAAGCTATTGACATTAACTTGCACAACAATGAAACTTCCTCGCCGAAGTTAAGTTTATAACAAACTCTCGAATCGAGCTATGCTATGCCCACAAAGTGGAAAGGTTTCTACCATGTTAAAGCGTATTTTGTATACAAGTAAAATATATACCCATTACCAGATTCTTTAGGCAACAAGTTTTGGAAGCCAATTTAGACACCATTCATCCAATTTATCCAGACTACACTTTTACAATAATTGTTTCTCGTTCCCATTGCACTTTCTTTTGCATTTCGTTCGCATGTTTGTCTAACCTTTTAATCTAATGGTTCTTTTTATCCCATTTTTCGATTCCTTTATTCCACTGGCACAACATCCAATCACTACTGGTATAACTTTCACCTTAAACCGTTCCCTTCTCTCTCGTAGTTCGAAACACAGTTGTTGATATTTTGTAATCTTTTGGTTTTGCTTTGCTCCTTTGTTTCATTCTCCAGGGCAAGATATTTCCACAATCTATATATTTTTTTATCTCGTCCTCCAAAGTCTTGTCTGGTATTCTTGCTATACAGTCCGTCCTCATTTGATGCTCCCAATCCCACAAGATCTTTTGCCATTGTTCTCAAACGCATGCCCCTTTTCCCATATTTCCTTGTGCCACACCGTCTTTTCTTTAAATAAAGTCCTTCTTTCTTTCCCTATTCGACTGCCAAAATCTTTAGTTCATTATCATGTCTCCAAATATACTCTGACGCTCCTACCTTTTTGCATCCTGTTTACAAGTGTTGTACCGTCTCCCTTATTTCACCACATAACCTGCAACTGTCTACTTCTACAATTCCTTTAACTTTCTTCCAGGCTCTTGTTTCCACCATCTGTTCCAACATGTAGAAAATTGCTGCTGCCTTCCTAGGGTCTGTGTTGAACTTCAATGCATACATAGTCCTCTTTTGTATACCCCAGTATTATCTCACTTTGCATTTTCTTTCGCTCAAAATTCTTGAAACGCACTTCTTTTGTTCCCTTCTTGAGTTCCTTCTTTAGTTTTCTCGATATTAATTTCCAGTTGTCATATCACTCTTCATCTTATTCGACAAATCCTTTACCAAATTTCACCTACTTACTGTACATCTGCAAATATCTTCAACCTCCGTTTTCAGTTATTTCTGTTCTTTCTCATATTCATTCTCCCACACTTTCCCCTTCTTCTTCTTCTTCTTCTTCTTCTTCTTCTTCTTCTTCTTCTTCTTCTTCTTCTTCTTCTTCTACTACTACTACTACTACTACTACCACTACTACTACTACTACTACTACTACTACTACTACTACTACTACTACTCATTATTATAATAATTTTTTTAATGGAGAACTTTTGTTACAAAATTCCTGAAATGTTGAAACCGAAATGAAACATAGTAATGATTGTTGAGCTTTTCCTTTTAATGGATTTTATGTTAAACATACATATATTGAATTGTATGATACATAGTAATGTAAAAGGACTTTGTTCTGTTGTATATGTTTACACCAGTTTGTTTTTGTAATATATTAAAGGTAGTTAAAGGACCGTTGTGTTTGATAAAGTTTCCGTCAAACACTCAATTTGTAACCGCTGAGATGTGCTCATATTATTTGAACCAGTGCCCTTCCACGATTTCCCCTGTGCTAGTATTATGGCAGTGTTAATTTAGAATGAGAGCTTGGTTACACGATTTTGTTAAGAGATAGATCTCGTATGGATCATGTGGCAGATTTGGAATGGGTTGATCTGAAACTGTTTCCAATATCGGTGATTTACACTGCGTGAATGTTTGTGGCAATTCAATAATTATAACATTTTTTTAGTATTCCAGAATCTATTGCCTTTTTGAAGAACCTTAGAAAACTGGACCTACATAAAAATTGCTTGACATCTTTGCCAGAGGTATGTTCTTCCATTTGTTGGACAACTAGGCTTACAATCCCGTTGTTTTCTACAGTAACCTTAATATTGGTACTTGATGTATAGTACGAATAGAGCTGTTAATGTCAATGTTCATTAACATTTTTGGTATAAATGTGCATGAATTAAGTTGAAAGAGAAAATCCGCACTTAAAAGAGAAAATCCGTATTACCTGTATCGATGTGATATTATTTCGGAATTACATGTATTCCTTTATCAAAGCTATTACCAAGTCAGCTTTCATGAATGTTTGCTCACACAGGGGAGTGTTCTTTACCGCTATCTTCTATAGAGCCACGTATGAAATATTGTTCCCACATCTGGTCAAGTGCACCTACCTCCCATCTAAATCTTCAAAGCGAAAAACATGGTCAAATCTCCAGTCTGACCAGCCCTTTCTGAAGCTCCTGAAACCCTTCCACATCGTGGGGATATGTCATCACTTTTGCTTTTCTAATAGTACTTACATGCCCAATGAATCCAGCAGGTCTCTTTCGCGCTTTCCATCCTTTGACAGTGTCCATCGGGTTACCTGTTCTTTAGTGAAACTTCACCTATTCTCTTTCGAGGTTCTTCCTGTGACATTTAAATGAGAAGAGGTGTTATTTATTAACAGTATAATACAGGAGGAAGCTTGATATAGAAATTACCGTATTTCCATTTATAAATGTTCCCTTCTAATTTGTGCCCCTTATGAATCTGGAGCAATGACTTAATGGTTAGTGCAACTGCACCGTAACCAATTCCGGGTTCGAGCCATTGGTTGGCGTCAGGAAGGGCATCCGGCCAAGACATTCCTCACTGTCAAATCCAAGTCCCTATTAAGGGCACCGCCTGAGCCCCAGTTACTGGGGAAAAATGACGTTAAAACCAAAAAAAAGGGGGAAAAAAAGAATCCGATGTTAAAGACGCAGTACAAGAATTCCAATTATTAGATTCTGATCACGCCGCTGATTAGCATTAAGTTATGGATATTACAGAAAAGATTTATTAATTATTAAAAAGTATGTACTATGGTGCTTTTCTGCAGATTGTTTTGTTGTACTTTTCTATGTTTTTGACCGTCTCCAGGTTTTTGAAATTTAGATAAGCATCCCTGGGGCTTATTCAAGAAAATACATTATTTGGGACGTTTATTCCAGGGTGTTTAATCAAAGAAATTTTGTCGAAGTAAACTTTTGCCAGCCAAGAAGTTTATTTAGTAAATGCTGTAAAATCTGTAACTTTAGGATTTTCAGTAGAGATAGTTACTTCCAATAAGCATGGCACGTCTCGCATTTTGTTTTTCCTACCCAAAATGACTATTGGTAGCAGATAACGATTCGATCACAGAAAAAAATTTGTTGATTCTTTGTTCACAGATATTTACTGAGTTACGCCAAGCGATTATTATAGGAAAGCCTACGTTGCCCCAATGTTTAGTTGAAATAGATGGGCTACACTATGCTTTTAGTTATTAACGTAAATTACACTTTGTTGGTCTTACGTGGTTATCGTGCTGTGTTTTTAAAGTAGATCACTCATAACAAGGCTTTAATGTTCATTGAAAGATTAACAACTACAGGAAAGAAGGGGATGGATAAAGCACGTAGTTTAAGGGAAATATCTAAGTGCAAGATACTTTTTGCAAGTAAACTTAGGATTTAACCAACAAAAAGGAAGAGAATTCCAGAAATGAGCAGTGCAAGAAATGATAGTTGCTAAAATATGACTTGGTACAGGAACTATTTTTCTCCGAAACTTAAAACAAAATTGTTACATATTGTTTTGAGTCGTGAGCCCAAATAACCTTTCCAGGAAACTGAATGTAGGTATTAGTTAAAAAATCAAATGGTTTGCTTAAACTAACAATTCCCTTAGTGGACTATAAGCTGCGTTTCTTGAAGTTTTTGAGATAATTAAAGCACAATATTTTGATTTATTTGATAACAAACAAACATGTAGGTATACAAATAAACAGACAGTGACGAGAGTATAAACACACATATTAGTAGCAATGTATGTAGCATTGAAATTTGATTTCCTTACTAATAGAAGAATCAAGGATTTGGTAGGCTGAAAAGACGATAAATACTGACGAGAAACGCTTAAAGGTTAAGTTAACTGAAGAGTGATCAGCACGAACAAGGCTTATCTGAGAGGTGGACTCTGCTCTGTAGGGTTAGTCTTGAAATGGGCAAAAAAGAAAGAACAGTTGACTGCCATTGTTGTTATTGATATTAAAGGTTATTTTAAACCAAAGTACAAGAAGGATAGTGGAAATTGACAGTGGCAATGAAGTTCGTAGACACATTCAAACACTAATAATTTGGTGCAAGTAAATTTATCAAAAGGTGTTATACTAGCTTTTGAGTGTTCTTTTCTGAGAAGTCCCACCACTTTTGTTCATAAAGACTAGTGTAGTTCAATTCCTTTTGCGAGGATCTGGATATACTAATATAAACTGCGTAGCTTTTATTGCATTCTGTTTTAGTGCAATGACGTAGATATATCGAATGCTACAAACCAACGATAAGACTATGTCAAGCACTTGGCGAAATTCTTTTAAATAATATTAAAGATACGTTAAGGCATTGTATAATGAAATCCAACAGACGATAAATACGTTGCATTGTTCTTTTTATGTTGTCAGTTTTCCTTAGATATTATAGACCTTTATGCACCTTACGTTCAATATTCTTCGGCTGCTGAGAAAAATCTTAAGCACTTCATGCTTTTAAAGTCTTGATATTTGATGGTGAATATTTCAGCTTTTTCTCTGGGAACTTTTTTTAGGGTCTTACAAAATGCCAGAAACTGGAAATCCTCGATGTTTCAGTAAATCAGCTTGTGGTGTTTCCGTGTCAGGTAAAATATTTTGAATAATGTCAGTAAAAATTTTGGCGTGTTTCAAAATACCAGCATTTTTCTTTTTTTAGTGAATATGTACATCAATATTTATTAATCCATCGTGTTAAAACTAGCATTTTTTGTCCTTGGCGGGGGGGGGGGGGGTGTGTATTAAAATGGATACAGACATGAAATGTGTAAAAAGTGATGAAATGAAGTCTGGATTAAGCAGGGTTTATTAATATCATTGAATTTTTTCTGAAGCAGATTAGATACCTGACGGTGGTTGTCAATTGATTTGTAGAAAATCCTTTGATAAAATGATCGTGTGGAGAGTGCATTGAAAACAGATTGGGTAGAGATGTAAGGGAGCAACTCAGTTTTTGTTTATTTAAATCAAGCACAAAAACAAATACTTGACAGGTTTTCACAGAATTACAGTATTTGACTGTTCCCCCCTTTTATTTCTCTTTGAAGTTCAATCAGTTGTCACTAAAAGAATTCTACTGTGAGAATAATAACTTGGTGAAACACATACCTCTCAAATCAGTCAAGGAAGAGGAAGTGCTGACTTTGAAGGTAATCATACTTATTTTTTCTATGAGAATGTTTATCTTGATGGTGATTTTAACGGCCAGACTAAAGTTATTTTAGACATCTAAGAAATGTTTTTGCGAGAATAGCAACAGGAAGAGAAAGAAAAAGACAAAATAGAAAAGCATAGGAACACAGAAAAACACGGGGACAAAGACAGAAACAGATATTTCTTTTACTACGTTCGGAAAGAGAATTTTTAAAGAGAGCTTTATACCCTAAAACTCAGATAGAGTACTACGATGTGAAGGTTGAAACGCTTAAAACATTTGAAGTAACCGATATCACGAGAGGTTTCGTACACATACCAACATAGATCAACATAGACATTTTTTTTTCTACAAACTCGCTTTGTATACTCTTTACTTTGTAACGTTTTTAAGGCAGTGCGTGAGTCACGGTAGATAAAAATACAGAGATTCTAAACACTTAAATATTGTGACTACGAGGAAAGCTTTGATAAAAGTCATTATGTCCATCAGGAAGAATATGATATTGTACGTTGGTCCCATTATCCATTTTAGTATTTGGCTATGATTACAGAAATCTATTTTGTTAATCATGAAGGAATGCCACATAACTACATGTCGAGGTTTTTATGTGGAATTTCTAATACAATGTTAGTGGTAACACGTAAATGATGACTGATGCTACAAAGGCTTACACGGCCAATAGATTGCCATTGTTACGTCAAAAATATAGATTTGAGAAGAAATTATTCTTCTCTGTTCAGGGGGAACACTGCTTTTTCACTTTTTTTAAATATCAGTTGGTAAAACAAACGATAAATATTCATGCTTTCTCTCTTTTTTTTATTTTTGAAAAATATCACAGGAAATAACAGCAAGGACTTTGCTGGTATTATTGAGGGACAGGTAAAGGTTTTTAGCTGAATTATAATGACACTGTCTACATCTCTTTGTTTCCATGATAGTAAGAACATGACTAATTCTGACCATGGTTTTTGCTGTCACTGATAAAAAAAGTTGCTTTTTCAGTCAAAGATGTAAATGTAGAGAGATACAATTCACTTTGTGATCTTTTGTTCTCGTTTTAAAATACAGAATTAAATTTGATTTGTTTTGAAAGAAGATCGTACCACTTTTTACACCTATTTTTCGAGATCCTCTAGTCATTTTCCACCCTATCCTAAACAAAGGTCCACGAGACTGCTTGGCAATCTTCTGTGAATAAAGTTAAAACATGAAGAAGAAAAGGAACCATTGGATTTGGCTTGAAGAGAGACTTGGGTCGTGTTATAACTTGGAGCATTTCCCCCTATTTACTAAGAAAAGATTATAACTGTCATTCAGCTTTTACCACGAACCCATGTGTCAATATTTTGTACAGTGTCGTTATCATTGCCAAGGACGACAGCTGAAAACTGCAGGAATACTGAATATAATATCAAATAGCATACGTAAAGGTATAGTAGCTTTTTGCATTGTAATACCCAACTTTGAAATACCTTTAAATTTCTTTCTGTTACCTGTAATCAGACGTCTTCTGAGTCTAAGATGGATTCATCTCTTAAACCAAGTATCTTTACTTCCCTTTTTGAAAAGGAACACTCCCCCTACCTCTTAAAAAGAATACTAACAGTTATTTTCCTCCCAGAGAAACAAAGCTTGCTCTTAGAAAGGAGAAGCATATTTAATCCCGATCGTTTCTCTTTAAACTGAGATAGTGAATTTGATTTACTTTGAGTATGTATGGCAAACTTAAACTTTATTAAATGAGGTCTTAAGTCATTTTATATTTTCTGAAGTGTGTCAAAGGTCTAAAGGAACTTTTTAATCATATCTTGTTCTATAAACTTGTAACGGTTTTTATCAGAAAAATGAACAAAGATTCAAATATTTTTGTGCAGAAAAACCTTCATGACGTTTAAATGCTTCGTCATTAGATAAGAAAGCATGTCATGTTAGACATGAATGTCTATAGAGCATTAGGAAATTAATATTTTATGCATTCATTACTTGCTTTATTATTCCTTAAATTTTTTTGACTTACAAAACCTGGTATTTTACATTTATTTTAGTTCATCACCATTTCGATTGCTTTTTCCGCACTATCCCATTCTCCAAGAGCTGATGATCAACGGTGCAGACTGTGTTATATGTAACCAACCCTTTTTGAACACTTGGCTGGAATGTGTAAGATTTGTGGACGGTAAAAAGGTAAGACCTCTCAGAAGTAGCTAACTTACACGAAGTCAACTGCAAATATTATTTTTACACGATCAGCTTTTCTAAGCAAAACAAGTATATCGGAAATACTTCAATGACCTTTACACAGCTTGTTTTCATTATTTTTTAATTGTAGACTTTCTAAATGTAAATAAAAAATACATGTAAATAAAAAATGCATGAAAATAAAAAGTGCATGTAAATAAAAAGTACATGTAAATAGATAAATACATGTAAATAGATAAATACATGTAAATAAAAATAGATATAAATAAAAAATGCGTGCAAATAAAAATACATGTAAATATAAAATACATGTAAATAAAAAATGCATATAAAAAATGCATGTAAATAAAAAATACATTAATTAGATAAATACATGTAAATAGATAATTACATGTAAATAAAAAAATAGATATAAATAAAAAATGCATGCAAATAAAAATACATGTAAATAAAAAATACATGTAAATGAAAATTGTATGTAACCACCCTTATTTTTCAAGGATAACTAAATGACGAGACTTTGAAATTATCGACGTAAACATACAACTTTAAGAATTATTTCTGAAAGGAAAGAGAAAGTACTACATTAAATCACTAAAGAGAGACCAAGGAGAGAAGCTGGAACAAGCTGATTCTGCTTTGTATGCAACTATTGTGAAATAGGCTGTCATTTCTTAAAACGCGGGCTTGGCCATTATATTAATATATATGCATATTAATTTTGAGCAAAAATAAGCGCAAAATTTGAGCCTCCGTCTGAGGCTCTCATGGCCATCCCCCCTACCAGGGGAGGTACTGGTGCTAATTTCTCAACCTGGTGTTACTGCAGTATTTCTTTTTGGTTAAAATGGCTCTATTTCTGCTTCCAATATGTGTTGTGCTTATTTGGTCGGCAGCCTTTATATGTATGATGGGTCTTGGTCACAGGCACAGGCTTTGTGTAAAGAAATCTCTAAAAACTAGCAAACTACAATCTGTGCTGGATATGCCCTTTTTACCGGTTTACGTTTCGATATTTGGCAGGTTAGCCTTTGAATCCAGTTAAGCGAAAACCGATCCAGAAATTTATGACCTACCTTTTTGGTCCATATTTGGAAAGACTAGAAATTAGGTGAGAAAAGCGTTGACATTTTCCCCCTAACTCTGTATCTTCATTAAAAACACCTTGATATATTGTATAAAACTTAAGTAAAACGACATACCTCTCAGGCATATATCCCGTAGGCCCTTTAGAATTACTCGATAGAATTAAACAGCCTAAGCGTAGTACTTACAAACCAAAATCTTCTCTTAGTATAGTTAAGCCATTCACCAAATTGTTATTTATACGTCAGCAATAACACACTATCTATTGCTGAACCACGAGTGTAGTGCCAATTGTGAGATTAAGTAGATTCAAATAATAAGTAAACCCAGTTTGCATTCCACATGGATCAATTAAAGTTTATTTATATTCAGTTTTCATTCCATCACTTCTTAACCAGTAGAATTCGTATGCGACCCTCGGTTACCTTGGACTGCTTATGATAGAAAATAGTGGGCTAATTTCAACATTGCTTAAACCCTGTTGATCTCCGCTCCTCCTATGAGTTGCCCTTTGGTTTGTCAGCTGCACGGGATTTCCTTATAGTAATAATATTTACCATTTTCGTTGTTTTACGGTTTCATTAATCGGACGTTTAAAGTGGTCTTCGTCAACATCACGCTGTAAGTCCTCCATTCATTCGTGTGGATATTACTCCGTAAATTTTGTCTTGTTCAAATTGTATTTTCTAGAAATTACAATTTATTCTTCTCGTCTGAAGTATCAAGCAATTGTTTGAATTGCCTTCTTTTCTGAGCTTAAGAGTAGTTGAAAGGGTTAAGATGCGATTTGCTGTTTCCTCTCTAATAATGCATTATATATTCCGTTACCGTGATAAGAGTAGCCGTGACTTAATGATTAGTGCAGTTGCACCGAAGCCAAAAGGTTCCGGGTTCGATTTCCCAGGCACGCGAAAAGTATTTTGGAACTTCACAAAAAAACCCCCCATTGATTGGCATCAGGAAGGGCATCTGGCCAAGAAATTCCTCACTGCCAAAACAAAAGTCTCTTTGAAGGGCACCGTCTAAGCCCCAGTTACAAGGGAAAATGACATAAAAAGCGAAAAAAAAAGTGGGCTATTTTCGACTTTTCCTTTGTTTTCCACATTGATTTAATTCTATTTGACTTGTGTTTCTCATTTCAGCGAGAAACAATCCTTCAGTTGGTAGAGGGTAGCTAATTAATTAAACTGACATACTTGCTTATCCATCTACTCTTTTCATTTTATTGTGTTACTTTCTTAACATAAAGGGGTGTAATTTGCAGGTAAAAAGGTGTTTTTCTTCAGAAGTGGAATTAACCTTGCGTTTCTCACTGCTTACTTCTGCTCGTTTTTGTATTTCTTTGCTTAATGCTTTATTTAGATATCCCATTGGCGAGGAGCTTTTGCATGCTATTTTTTGTCAACTAGGTTTTCCCAAAATGCCAAGGGTACTTCAGACTAATTTGGAAAGGTCTGGTACCCACTAAATTGAAAATAGGATAACCGAACCATTTCCCAACGCACGTGCGCGAGAAATTGATTTTCACGTCGTGAAAATTTTTCCATCCATTTACATTTTCATCTACCACAAATTTAGATACGGTTGTTGATGATTTTTATTCCTGGTGTTGTGATATATATTTAAGGCGCACACCCACAAGATTGATTTATAAAGTAAGACAGCATGTGGCTTGCATTTAGAGACAAAAATAATTTTTTGATCATGTTCAGCTTTCGTACCTTTTCACTGACATTGTACTTTTAAGTTTACTCATATTCACTGGTATTCCACTGACTTTCTTTGACTGTTAATAATAACTCTTTTCAAGTGCAAATGTCTTCTACAAGTTATATGCTGTTAGCTAGACAAGTTTTCTCAGACATGTTTTCAAAAAGACTTTTTTTCTAAGCTTTTTGACTGTGGCAAAATAAACCCATTTTGAAAATTTTAGGCCCTAGGATTGACACAAATTTACACCCAGTTGTTAGTGAATTTAAGAACAAGAACGAGTACCACTTTTTATACAGGAGTGGACCCACCGGAGCTGAGCCAAACTGCAATGCAAAACGATTCCCCAAAGTTTTAGTTGTGATTTTGGTGTAATGCACAATCTGTTGCTTTTACACGAACACTGTAAAATCACAAAATTGGACGATTTATATTAATTTGCAGAGCCAGGGTTATGCTTATCCAACTACCATTGCCTTCCCTTTCCAGACAATTCAGATACAATCTAAAATTGTTGTAGACAGATCTTCATAAGAAGCGGCGACCTGTTTCCAATTCATTGTTTTCCTACTTATATTTTCTCATTTAGGCGTCTTGGTCATAACAAGAAGGTAAATAAGGTTTGAATAAAAATGAACTGGTTCCATCTATACAAATAACTCATTTTGCTATCTTGGCACTGTAGCTCAAGAGGGAACAAAAAAAGTTTCCAAGGGTAATCACCAGTGTTAGAGCTGGAAGTTTTGGGAATATGATTTAATTCCAACAGCCAGAAAGCGACGACAGTGGATCTCTGGATCCTATTTTAACTTCACTTTTTATCAATTTAACTGTTATGAGGGCACGATGAACGTTGTTATCATTGTTACTGATCAGTACTTGTAAATAGTTTTCATGTGTCTCTAGCTGACCAAAATAGGTTGTTATTTTTTTCTTTGAAGACCTTTGGAACAAAGTATTCAGCAAGGATAATTCCAATCCGTGGACGACTATGTTCCTATCGATGTTTTAATACGGATGGTCATGATTACTTTGGTGTGGCAAGTTCTGATGAATAATTGCCATTTATTACGACTGGAGAATAAGCAGGTACCTTAAGACTGAATTTTTGTGAATTTTAACTCCCCTTCTTTTGCAAAGAGCCATTTGTTTTGTAGCTAGTATACTACTTTCTTGACCTTCGTTTGACTGTGCGAAGTGAAGTCCGTGAAAGATTTTTACCTATTATTAAAGTATCCAAAAGAAGCTGTCGATATAAAAGAGCAAACGAAACAAAACGAATGCTTACGATCCATCCGACTGTAAACTAATTCAAACTGGCATACATGCATACTAATTTACGCACAACGATAAACAAATCGAGTTACCATTCAGACCAGTACAGGCAGAAATTCCAAAGGCGTAAAGCCGCATTCACTGAACTGAAACCTGAATTGCTTCATATCAATCGATCTAATTTTGTATTAATCAAATTTGTGTAACGATATATAGATTTATGCACAAATATATTTACACACACACACACACACACACACACATATATATATATATATATATATATATATATATATATATATATATATATATATATATATATATATATATATATATCTTCCTAGTTGCCTTCCTTTCTATCCAAGGCCTTACTTAAGGTAAAAATTGTCTTGTGGCGAACCAAACTATTTTTGACAAATTATCTGGTCGGAAAATGGTGTGTTACTGAACGTCAATATGAACATTAGCTGGACGTATTCTTGAAAGTATTGACCGAGAATGAAAGGTATACTACTTTTCATAATTCTTTTTTTGACTTTAACGGACATGTTATTTTCTCAATTAATGGAGTTGAGACTTGCTTTAATTTCGGGAAACGTAGCACTAAACCGTTCATGACGCCAATAGAAGCGGGTACCTGCACTTCCGTGTTTTAATGAATAAAACTAGACATTTTACTGTAATATTGTAAATAAGTTTATCTTGGTTTTTATTTCTTATATACGGTATTTACTTGACGATCGACAGACACTTGAAAATAGGCCGAGCCGAATATAAGCCGGTGTTTTAATTCGTTATACATAAAAAAGCCGACCTTAAAAATAGAGGTAGGCAGAACTTAAAAGTAAGCCGAATTTAGGATAGCTTCGCAGTATGTTTTTTCCTTTTTTTTATTTACTATGAAAAACACGAAGCTATTCTATTGCAAGTTTCGAGTGCTTCTAAATCAGTTCCAAGCATTCGAAAAACTTAAATAGTGATTCTAAAACATTTTAATCATTTTCAAAATGGCTCACGCGATAAAGACGTTTTCCCATAAATTTGAAGTAGATGTTTTGAACGACATTAAAGAAAGGCATTGTTCAAACAGTTTTGGTGCAAGACAATTCAATGTCGATAAAAAGACGATCAGAAGATGGGAGGCTTAATCTGATTTGCTTCACAGGGTTTTGAAAAATAGCTTATCAAAAACTAAACAGCTACAATGATCAAGGCGTCGACCACATTCAGAAAGGTTCACGGAGGAAGTGGTTTATCGATGGATTGTAACTAAAAGAATTAAAAAGAAAATAGCGTATTATAAAAATGGGAACCCAAGATAAGGCAATTGAAATTTACAATTTCACTATTAAGGGAAAGGAACATTTTTATGCCAGTAACGGTTGGACAGATAATTTCATTAAGCGTTTTCACATGTTTCTTTACTTTGCAAAACTGACGTCAGAGAAAGGTTATTCAGAAGAGAACATTTGCGCGTTTGACGAAACAGCGGTTTGGTTAGATAATATTGGTAATGGGATCGTTAAAATAAAAAGGAGCTCTTGGAGTCGAAATGTTCACGACTGGTCATGACAAGCAGAATATTACAGTGGGATTCGTTACTTAAAATACCGGAAAAGAAGGCTACCATTAATTCGTGTTAAAGGGAAAGGCAAAACTGTTGAAGACGAAAGGTAGAAAAAACGTAAAGAAATTTACACCAACTAGATCGATAATGGTTGGTTTAACACAGATTTAAATTTGTATTTGCTGCAAAGCAACTTTGCAAATATTTTTACTCTGACGCCTGAGGGAAACACTTTCCTTGTTTTGGAATGCCTACAAGTGGCATTTAGCTGCAGAAATAAAACAAACTCCCAAGAAGCTCTCTCTTGACTTGGTTACAATTCCTGGATGCACCACAGGCAAAATTCAAGCACTCGACTTCGGTTGGAACAGGCCATTTTAAGCTTCAACAATCGAATCATATGATGGCTGGATTTGCCAATGGTGAAAAGTTTTACACCCCAAAGGGAATTGTTCATTCTTTTTGCGAGCAAGATACTTCTTTGTGGCTGAGTGGTCAAAGCTTGGAAATAACTTAGTCGTCATATTATTAAAAAGCCCTTTCGCATGTGTTGCCAGGTAAAATATGTAAGTGTAATTATAGTAGCCTATATGAAAGAAGACCGTACCTTACGTGATAGTAAATAAGCACGATGAAAATTATTGAAATTGTCTCCTAACGAGATAGACTATGAGTCGTCGAAGGAAAGAGAATCGAACCCATTAAAGAGGAAGATTTGGAAGTAAAAAACGCTAGTAAAATCATTATTGGCTGGTGCGAAGATATCAATGCTAGCAGTGGCACTGTGCTGTATTAGCTTTTTGTTCAGGTACTTTTTACGACATTTTCTCAACCTTTTAATTAGGTAAACAAAATACATCACAGCACAGACTGCAAGTGTTTGCCATCTTTCCTGTCGGGTTTTCCATTTTTGAAAAACCCGCAAAAATAATCCGACTGAAAATGGGCTTGAATATTTAAAAACAATTAAAAAAAGTAATTAAATATACTCTCTTATTTTAACATCATACAATCATTTAAACGTTAGACATTTTCACACTTTTAATAGTAAATCATGAGAAGCTTCTAAACGTGGCAATTGTTGGTCTTATGAATTATTGTTCTGCTAAAACTTGTAGCTATATCTTTTTTTCCCGTGTGTAACATAATTTTGGAATTGTGTTTATGAAAAAATGGGCAATTGGCAAGATTTTCCCATCGCATTGTTTCGTTGAATCTTTAAACAAGAGAAAAGACTAATTTTGTGCCCCGATTGCAAAACCGTCTATTACCATTAGTATTTTGACATAGTATATTTGACGTTATAAAAAAGGTTTTTAGTTATACAATAGGAATCCACTCTGTCCACTAGGGATACTTTCTTTGTACCTTGATGCAAAAGACTTAAGGCTACCAGTCATAGAGTTTGACAACATTGATTGTGATGATTGAATGTGCATCATATATATAATACATTGCATCAGTAATGGATTAATTTTTGTTGTAATCGTTTCCAGGTGTTGTGCATATACCATAAAATTAGCTAGTCACTTTTATTACAAGTCTAAATCGAAATTAATATTTGATCCTTGCTAAAACGAGTTAACTTTTTCCGAGAGCTCTTTTCCAAAAGCTAGGTTATCTGAAAAGTAAAATAACCTCGTTTGGAACACAGTAGAATAAACGCGTGCAATTTGCATTAGTTAAAAAAAACATGTGTGCGAGATGAAGAAATATAATACTTTTACCATTATAAGGTTACAGTTTTAATAAAATAATTGTTTCATTTTCATTGTTTGTTAAAAAATAAACAGTACTCTATCAAAATAAAAGAACATTGCAGAAAGACGTTGAACACTGTTCTTAGATTTGAGATTATCCAGCTACTTTTTTCTTTGTGCTTTTGTTGGCATTTTCTATATTGGATTTTTCATAGCTAGATGGACACAAAGTCATTTTTGGTTGAGCTAAGATACCACCCATATGAACTGATTCTTTGGAGACAAGAGTATAAGAATTATACATTATGTTCTCCATCGTAAAACACAGTTTATGTTGTTTAGTGTAACCAGATGATCAGCATTTAAATTTATAGTCTTATTTCGATATACCATAACTGATAATATATTTCTGGCGTTTTTTCAGGGGAGAGGCAGTTACAAGATTCTGTTGCTAATTTTTATTTGAAAAAGAAGCACTTCTGACGAAATTACTGGAAATTATTTACCAGCCAATTCATGACATAGAATGAATATGGCCCATAAAGTATACCTAAAGTCGGAATATATTTTAGTTCTTATTTTTTGTATATAGAGTACATTGTACATACATTATGTACATATAAACAAACCATCGATGTTAGAAATTTTACTTTTGTGAATTAATGTCGAAGTAGAAAGAGAAACGATAGACAATTTTTGACTCGTTAACGCTTGATTTCAAGACTGTTTGATTTTATTTCATTATTTAATAGTATTACTTGCTAGTATTCTAAATACAAGGTTTATTTTTTTCAAAAAAAACATGACAAGGTGATTATTATTATGGTAGATGCTAGAAAAAACGATTCAGCCAATATGAAATTTGTTTTCTAACCTATTTAATATGGTAATCTTTGCTATTTTAGACATGGTGATGGTAGGTTTACCACTTCTTCGCAATCGTCGTGGCATTGACAATCACAGTTAGTTTGACCAATGTTTGGCAGTGTAGATAGCAGATGGTGTTGGTTCGTGGAGGTCCTCTCGTTGGCACTTGGGGCGGTTGGACAGCTAAATAGGTGTTGCATAGTCTGTATTTGGCCGCAGATGCAGAGGTCTGACGTCGTGAAACCCCAAGATTTTCTGGATGCCATGCACCTACCATGTCCCACTCGTAGGCGGTTCAGCGCTCTCCATGTGGGCCATGTCTCACTGCTACCAGACGCTATGGTTTCTGTGGGTTTGATTTCTCTCGGCTGCCAGGTTCGTCCCTTGTCATCCAGGGCATCCCACCGCTCACGCCACATGTTTTCCCGTAAAATATATTCTTTGTTTTGCTCTAACTTGGTGTATTATTCTCTTTTCGATATTTCGATTTCCTCTGTAATCATGAACATAGGAATATAATAACTGAAAGCAGATAAAATTGGAAAAGAACATATAACGCTCCGTTAGGCAAAATAAAGTCCCTCGTGTTAACTTTTCTGGTTGAAGTATGTGCTTGAATGAGTAGTTTATGCTACCTTTTTATCATGAACTTGGTTATTTATCTGCAAGAATTAAAATCTCAAATCCTGGTATATTACATATATTCTATGCGGCTGCCTTTGTTGTTTATTACGGATGTACATTGTGTTACGATATACCACCTTTTGGATCAGAATCTCCTGGTCTTAAGTTCCCATTTTTGGGTGTCATTACTCATTGGATTACTTTCTTGACACTTGCAGCAAACCCAGTACGTTTATCAATGCTCTGGCTGGCTAAAAGTTAAGTAAGATGACAAGGACATCCAGCAATAAAGCTACTTGGCTGAACGACGATTCCCAGATAGGAATCCAATGGACGTTGGAAATTAGACACAAACCAAAACAAACTCAACACCTTTTAGTAATGAGCAGTGATTATGTTGTATTCGCTTTCTAAACTATAAATCCTGACAATTCTTAGTGAATATAACATCATAAAAAAATGCGAGAACATTCATGTGAGTAAAGCCCAACCCAAAAGCACATAAGAGATAAAAAAACCTCTTTCTCTGTCTATTAATATTTCCTGAATACGTGCAACCTCAAGGAAGGCTGGTGCATAAATTAAGAAAAAAGTGATTGGCTAATGCATACAATACTAACGCTGATTGGCTAATCCATACTATAATAACACTGATTGGCTTGAATGCCAGAAATCCAAGATGGCTGTTCTGCTGGGGAAGTTTGAAAATGTTATTACAGAAACTAGAGTACTGTAATCACAGAACTAAAATTACAGGAAAATAAGTAGACAGGGATAATGCATTGGATTGCATTAGTTTAATAACCTAAAATACGGTAATTATTACTCACTTTCGTATAAAATATCTCCATGAAAAGACTAATTTTGTGACCGATTGCGAAACCGTCTATCACTGTTAGTATTTTGAATAGTATAATATTTAAGGTTATAACAATGGTTTTTAGTTATACGACAGGAATACCCTCTGTCCACTAGGTATACTTTCTTTGTACCTTGATGCAAAAGACTTCAGGCTACCAGTCATAGAGTTTGACAACATTGATTGTGATAACTAAATCAGCATTATGAAAATAATATATTGCATCAGTAATGAATTGATTTTTGTTGTAATCGTTTCCAGTTGTGCACATACCGTAAAATTAGCTAGTCACTTTTATGACAAGACTAAATCGAAATTATTATTTGATCCTTCAGTTTTTAAGCTTAAAGAATGAATACAATTTTGCTTAAAACAGTGCCTCGTGGAAGTGAGGGTAAGAGTAAGAATTTCTGATGTATTTGTTTTGACACAGACATTGAGAAGCAATCTTGCCATCATAGAAAATAATTTTCAGTGAAGGCTCTAAATGCTCTGAAGCAAAAAAAAAGGATAGTTCTGGTACACTGGACGTTCTCTAAAAAATTCGATCATTCGTGTTTTAATGTTTTCCTCTGTAAACGTAATACGATACTCAGGAAAGCAATAGTTGGTGCTGAACGTCAGGCGTTTTGCCCTTCGATTTTTTTGCAGCTGGAGGATTCCAGATTTCTTTGAGCTTTTACTTCGAATTAAAAACCAAGTACTTTCAACTATAAGAGAAAAGCGTTGCGTCACAAAACGTTCTTTTCCCCGGGCAGTATCAAAACACCAGTCTGAGAGTTACTGAGAGAATATCACCATAGAATACGATGAGTTGGAAATTGTCTTCATGTCAGCAGTGGATTGGAAAGAGAAACGGACTCTGTATGAATTTAAGGAAAAAACCAGTAAACTATTAAAATTATACAGGAATTTTAGATAGGTTTGGTGGCTTTTTGTCGAACAACATTACCTTTTCTGATTGATAGTGGGAAATATGACAGGAATAACGACACTGAGTGATATCTTGATGGGAGTCCCCATTAATAATAGGGGTGAGAAACATTGGAAACAGTATTTCAGTCTTCATCACACAATAAAGAATCCAAGTAAATAAAGCCATGGTTTCCATTGATTTCACATCATTATACACAATTATTTCCATTGAGGACATTTTTTGCGTTATTGAGGATCCGCTTGAACAAGATGATTTACTGTCATCAAGAAATGTATTGAACTGAATGAATGAAAGTCATATTCGCCATGACGACTTCTGACATGGCAAAAGTAAGAGAAACAGAAGAGGAAGAAATGCACTGAACTATTCGGATCTCCTGAATGAAGGACCCTATCATCAGAAAGAATGGGAACCTCTGAAACGAATCTACCTAATGTCAAAGAACATTAGTAATCATCGAAGAAGAAATCTGAGACTACACAATGCCATTCCTTCTTCACAAATTTTCTGTAAAAAAGATACTGTCAAGCAAATCCTACTTGGAGAAAGTAGTAGTATAGTTTATAAATATCATTGTAAGAACGGTCCTGCCTTCCAGTTTGGTGAATCAACGCGTTTCTTGGATGAAAGGGAAAAGCCGAACAAACGAGCTGTCCAAACCGGTGACACCAAGAGTCGTGAAAGAGCAGAACACGTTGGACACAGGATCACATTTTTGAATGGAAAAATAAAAAACTAAAGACAAGAAAACAAATATAACAAAAAAAAGAAACAACCCATTCCCGACAGCATAACAATATCATCAAAAGTTTGTCATACACTCTTCACATATCACCAATTAAAGAGAAATACCCTAATAAACAAAGAAAAAATCACATTGTTACACCAACATTTTCCGCTACCCCATACCAGGGAAACAAGAATAAAAGTGATATCGAGCTTAATAAGAAAGTTTTTGAAGTATCTACAGTCTCTCTCTCTAGGTGCCATATCCTCTAAGGACGTTGGGGATCATAGCTCTCCACTGCATTCTCCTTCTTGCAAGATGGATAAGTGAGACGGCATTCATGTTTGTATTTAGTCCTTCATTAATCCAGTTGCAAATGCTATCCAAATATGTAATCCTTTGTCTTCCTCTCGATCGTTTACCATCTATCTTGCCTAATAGAGTTGTAGCCTCTTCAACTACAGTGAAAGTACAAAAAAATATGTTATTGATAAAGATAAAATCTGTTCGGTCTCNCTACACTCTCTCTCTCTAGGTGCCATATCCTCTAAGGACGTTGGCGATCATAGCTCTCCACTGCATTCTCCTTCTTGCAAAATGGATAAGTGAGACGGCATTCATGTTTGTATTTAGTCCTTCATTAATCCAGTTGCAAATGCTATCCAAATATGTAATCCTTTGTCTTCCTCTCGATCGTTTACCATCTATCTTGCCTAATAGAGTTGTAGCTTCTACAACTACAGTGAAAGTACAAAAAAAAATTTTTTTTTGATAAAGACAAAATCTGTTCTGTCTCTCTATTTAAGGATGAGCGAAAAGTAAAACATAGACATGATATACTATGTTATGTTGCAGTCTACAGAAAGCAGATGTAACACGGGCCAAGATTAACAGAATATTTCAAAATGAGTATGACTCCATATTAAAAAGTACAATACTTTACAATTTTATGAAAATCACGAACAAGAAAACATTCCAATGCAAAAACAGTATTTTTGAATTTTTTAGTTCAACTATTTAGGTAGCCATTAAGGCAAATAGTCAAAATTTTATTTATACCCACTCTCAAGTTACCTTAAAAATAAAAGGTCGTTTACTATTTCTGACGTTATTAAACTAGCTAACATAATACTCAGGGTTACTGCAAGTATTGCCCACACCATATATTCCCTTAAAATATCTCTTTCTTTAACTTTACTAGCTGAATAAATGAAAAAGGCAGATAAAACATTTTTTAATGAAAAGTTTATTCCAAATGTTTTTTATTTTACCCTCAAGAATTCAAAAATAACAGTGAAATGTAACGGTTTAAGACCTTCAAATAAGTCTTTTTTTGTCCTATAAATTCCACTCCCTGTCAAGGTTCTACTCTAAATCTCCTCAGCAACAGGGAAACAATGCATCACGCCAACTGTACCAGGTCAAACCATCGTACAAAAACTAGGGCTTCATACAAACCTTAAATTTAGGTGGAAACATGTAGTCTAGCTAGTTAATCATATAGATTTAATCATAGTAGGTAGGCTGGTGTGTAGCTGAGATTGCTAGCAGGGCAATGGTTGTCCTCATTTTAATCAGAAAAGTGAGAATAATGTCAGATAGTAAGGAAAGAGCTACTACGTTCCGGGCATCGCCTGATCTTCTAGAATCTGACCATAGGGAAAGCTGGCGTTAAAGAGGTGACTGTATTTACTGTCTCTCAGCTTACTGCAGTAAAACATCAGAGGTGATAATTCTTTAAAAAGATAATTGAGGGCGTTTATTACGCGAGAGCTTGCAAACAAGCATCTTGTTGCCATACTTCAACAGACGAAACTATATAGAAATGACAAAAGTAACCATGAGACAACAGGAATGTTAAATAACAGAGTAACTATGCTATTCTCAATTAGAGACGATACGTTTGAGCGATCGACAAGGTAGATCGTAGGGGGGAATATTGTTCTTGGTTTAGGAACGTCTTAGGTTCAGACGACGTACTGCAAAAGGCTGCTGAAATTCAATACGAAGAGGCAAACGGAAAAACTGATTTTCTTTTTGGAAAAGCAGTAACTAAGGAGAGCTTTACAGCCACTGGGAACTTACTCGAAACGTTCTAGAGAATATTCTACTGATGAAAGCAGAGAAGCATGGAATAAGATCACTGAAGATGTCTAAGAGGCTACAGTTGAACCTAAATAAAAAAATGTAATGGTACATACCGTAACTTAAGTTTGAATGATGGTAGTCATAAACTTTTGAAAGTGTAAAATAACATATTAATATGTATCTAATAGTTCCTATAATTCAATTTATCTCCATACGGTAGAATAGAGAGCTGTCTAAGAAAGGAATACTGAAAGCAGTTCTTATTGAGGCGTCTCTGTTCACCCCGCTGCTTTTTAACATTTAAACTACCGGTTTAAATGAACCTCTCTGTGAGAAGACAAATACCTGTAGGTATGCTGATGACATTCCACTAAAAGAAGTGGTAAAAATATTAAAGACCATAAGAAAGCTCTAAACAGTGAGCTAGAAGATCTACCATGGTAACCAAAAGAACTGAGCCCAGAGCTTAATCCCATGAAAATGACATGCACCTTTTTCACAATCAATCCCCACAACTTTGTATGAAAACCGAAGACCAACCTAGAAAAGGTAAGAATGGGAAACGATTCTTTTCCCACTACCTTGGCATTTTACTGGATACTGACAAGCATTTCAACACATTACTATAATAATAACAATAATAGTAATTATTACTATTGTTATTATTGTCATCATTATTATCTTATTATCATTATAGATCATTTTACTTTAGGGTACTGAACTGCATGAATATTCAACCAATACCAAAAGTTAGAGGGTTAGCTGGATGGACTAGATTTTAGCTTCTGTTATATTTTGAATTGTTTTGTAAAAAAAAGTCCTTTATTTTATTAGTAGTAGCAGTATTATTACTATTACTAGTTTTTATTATCACTATTATAATAATTATAATAATAATAATTTTTATTGTTACTATTATTACTATTTTATTTGTAACCATTATATTGATGTGTTTAATGCAAGGATCGAAAATTACTTAAGCTAATATTCTCCTTAACTGGTCAAATTAGGGGGCTGAATAGTTTTTGTCTCCACTTGCAACCATAATACTACTGTCGAAGTATCTAGTGCTTGTCTGTGGATCTGAAGTCATTTCAACTCTCAAGGGACCGAATACAATCCAAAGCACATCTTTACACATTACCACGAGATCTGTGAAATATAACNAGCAGAGAAGCATGGAATAAGATCACTGAAGATGTCTAAGAGGCTACAGAAGAACCTAAATTAAAAAATTTAATGGTACATACCATAACTTAAGTTCGAATGATGGTGGTGATAAACTTTTGAAAGTGTAATATAACATATTAATATGTATCTAATAGTTCCTATAATTCAATTTATCTCCATACGGTAGAATAGAGAGCTGTCTAAGAAAGGAATACTGAAAGCAGTTCTTATTGAGGCGTCTCTGTTCACCCCGCTGCTTTTTAACATTTAAACTACCGGTTTAAATGAACCTCTCTGTGAGAAGACAAATACCTGTAGGTATGCTGATGACATTCCACTAAAAGAAGTGGTAAAAATATTAAAGACCATAAAAAAGCTCTAAACAGTGAGCTAGAAGATCTACCATGGTAACCAAAAGAACTGAGCCCAGAGCTTAATCCCATGAAAATGAATAGCACCTTTTTCACAATCAATCCCCACAACTTTGTATGAAAACCGAAGACTAACCTAGAAAAGGTAAGAATGGGAAACGATTCTTTTCCCACTACCTTGGCATTTTACTGGATACTGACAAGCATTTCAACACATTACTATAATAATAACAATAATAGTAATTATTACTATTGTTATTATTGTCATCATTATTATCTTATTATCATTATAGATCATTTTACTTTAGGGTACTGAACTGCATGAATATTCAACCAATACCAAAAGTTAGAGGGTTAGCTGGATGGACTAGATTTTAGCTTCTGTTATATTTTGAATTGTTTTGTAAAAAAAAGTCCTTTATTTTATTAGTAGTAGCAGTATTATTACTATTACTAGTTTTTATTATCACTATTATAATAATTATAATAATAATAATTTTTATTGTTACTATTATTACTATTTTATTTGTAACCATTATATTGATGTGTTTAATGCAAGGATCGGAAATTACTTAAGCTAATATTCTCCTTAACTGGTCAAATTAGGGGGCTGAATAGTTTTTGTCTCCACTTGCAACCATAATACTACTGTCGAAGTATCTAGTGCTTGTCTGTGGATCTGAAGTCATTTCAACTCTCAAGGGACCGAATACAATCCAAAGCACATCTTTACACATTACCACGAGATCTGTGAAATATAACAGAGTTGATTATGTAGAACAGGAAGTTTTAATGCCACTGTGGCAATTTAGTCAAGATGAAATCATTTTGAAGTATGGGTGAAGAATAAAAGTTCTTCGTACTCGTCTTAAAAATCATGATCTGATTATTGAGTGCCAGAAAAATTATCGTCTTAAAAGATAATTTGTGTGCAATAAACACCGTGGCAACTATCCATTTAAATTAATCTAGTCAACAACGCATTTATCATTTCATTGATAATATATTTCAAGAAGTATTTTCCCATCATCAGATCTAACATAATATAAAAAACAGCTTAAAGACAGTATAATATGTTACAACTAAAATATATATATCTCTGTTTTCTCTTAACACTCAGCTTTCTTTAGTTCCAATATTCTTATATTTGAGCAAAAGACTGATGAATTTTTATCTTGTTTACGGACTGTTGAGAGAAAACAGATGTATATATATTTAAGTTGTAACATTTTATAACGTTTTTAATCTGTTTTTGCATTCTTTTAGATCTGATGATAAGAAAATCTTTCTCGAAATATGTTATCAGTTGAATGATAAATGCGTTATTGGTTTGAATAATTTACATAGTCTTAAAAGATCTTTACCATTTGAGCTCTTTGAAGATAAATTTTAATTATGGACTGAACAATGCAATGTCTTTGGGGTCTTTTTTATTGTACATAGCATACACCAGTAGCATCCCATTTAAGCCACTACCTTATTTCCGGACGTTAAGTTAGACCTGAAACAACAATACCCTCAAGCAAATGACTCCGAGAAATCAAAAGCCTTTCCAAAAGTGGTTCTTGCAGAATTCCAGACACTTTTATTAAAGTCTACTGAGGACTCTGGCAACAACAGGTATTTAAATGGTGGTATAAGTGTTGTTAATTCATTTTAGATCTAATGGATGACGTACGTATGGAGTGCGTACAACTTGCACAGAACAAAAATACACACCAAAACATGTCTTCAAGTGCAATAGCCCTAAAAGAGTTTAAGATTTGGTTTCTCGAATCTTGACGAGGCTCTTAAGATATATCCAACTGCCAATGCGACATTCATTTTCAATTGGCCTTACTAACTTTAGACTCATGGACAAGATAGATACAGATGAGATGCATCGCATTCTTTCTATAACATTCTTGAGTGGGGTACAGTAAGTAGATTCGTAATCATACGAATAGGTTAAGCTTAATTTACGTGAAATGTTTTCAAATAAGGAGAAAATTTCGATATCCAGAAATCGGACATTCATCTGAAATATGCTTTACGGTCAATAGTTTAAGTCCCTTAAATAAAACTTAATTCTTCTGAAATCAAAGTAGCCCGGATACTTTGATTAATGGCAACAAACGTGGAGCACAAGAGCCCCTCTAAAACTTTTCCTGGTCAAACAGTACATCAAGCTTGATATAATTATTTACAGCCAAAAAAGTGAGGTATGACAATTTTTAACAATGTAATGGTCACTGTGTTCAGATTTAGGACAACAAAATAACACAGTTCATTCTACACGAAACGAATTTTTATATCGACAATTGCCTAGAATCAGAGACCAACTACGAAAAAACAGAATATTTCATTAGACACTTAATTTAATTCAATAAATCAGTCACTTAAAGATGTGAGACCTCCCAAGTTTAGACCGAAGAACTTTAAATCAGATTTGTGGCCAACAGTCGCGAGTCTTGTCTTCTTTTCAATGATAAAAACGGTTTTTCTAAAATTTTCTCATATTTTTCTATTGTTTCTAACAAGTTAAAAATAAAGGACCTTGGAACAGTCTCCATTCCTTGGAAATTAGTTCAAGCAACGTGAGAAATTTGTATCGATGTCGCAATCCCACCACCTTGAGGATATTATCCAAAAATATGGTTTTGCAGCTTGCAAACCCAGAGCCACGCCATGTGAGGTGAATATGAAAACTTATGCTACATCGACCGATGACGGTGATGGTGGGAAGTTTAGTATATGCAATGACTTGTACTCGTCCTGACCTTAGTTATGTTGTCACAAAATTATCACAACATCTATCAAAACCAGAAGTAGGAGATCTAGTCATGCTGAAACGTTTTTCATTACATCAAAGGAACACTTGATTACCAGCTGACATACAGAGAGCAACCAGTCGATTTGAAGTTAGTCGCTTATTCTGATGCTAATTGGACATCGTCGAGCGATGATCGTCAAAGTATCATTGGTTACTGTGTTAGTTTTGCCGATAATTCTTCCGTAAAAAGCTGAAAATCCAAGAAGAAACCGTCTGTAGCACTTTCAATATATGAAGCCGAGTAAATGTCGTTCTCAGTTGTATGTCAGGAAATGACTTTTCTTACGCAGTTTGTCAAAGAGGTTTTGACAAAATCACCCCAGCTAATGACACTCTTTAAGACAATCAAGGAGCTATCGGTTTAGCCAAGAATCCTGTCAATCACTTCAAAAGCAAACACATCCACATTCGATATAATTTCGTCAGAGAATATCTTAAAAACAACAACGTATCGTTGAATTGTGTACCGTTAAATGAGAACTAAGCAGATGTGTTTACAAAACCACCACTGGAAAGAATGTTAAAGTAAAGTACTCTCAAAGTTACAGTTTCGGATAAACTATCAGTCATGTGACTCGTTTAGATGTGACCCGTTTTTAATTCTGCATTCCCATTTGGGGACCAACGTAATCCATGTGCCCATTTGATAACGTACGTGATTTTTTTGCTATTCACAGACATTGCGTTTCAGAACATAAACAAGAAGAAAGTTAGCTTCTGAATATAACTGTGTTTTCCCTTTTCTATCTCTCCTTTTGGTTAGAAACATAAGTTTAACATCTCTTACCCCTGCCTTCCATTGTTCTGAAAACGATAGTACTTGTTTTTAATTGGTTTTACCGAGTAAAATGAACAACGTCTTGTTCTTGTGTAAGCTGTATGAGGCAGAGTGGAAGACCACCCCGATGAGCTCGCTCCGGCTTCATGAAACGAGAAACCAACCTCCCCTCTTTGCCGCACAAGTGACTATCCAGAACCTAGAGTAACACACGTCCAGCATGTATCTGTGACCAAGTAGGTATACTGCACTGGGAATATCTCTCCCAATTACAGGGGCTTTGGACACGCGCATTAGCTGGTTGGGTTTTCATTTGTGAGATAGAGCCAACAGTTGTTATCCTACCGTACTAGATTTCGCAGGATTACTCCTGGGTGCCACCTATACATACTAACAAGACAGCACTGAAGAGCACCAGCCTCCCACAAGCAAGGGAGATCGATTCGGAAAGAAACTAGAAACAATAAGCTTTCACTTACAGGTCGCACAACTTCCAAAAACCCCTCTCCAAATCGACAACGAACTAGATTGGAAATTACAGGAACGACGGGATCGATTTCTTCGATGGTACGGAAGAACTGCTTGGAAGTGAAGGCCATTCATTACTCCTTTCACTGGCATGTTTAAATAAAAAATTGGCCTAATGATGAAAGGCATTCTAATTTCCTTCTGTCGGTTTGGTTGCAAGTCTATGGAAAATCCCTTATCCTTTCTACTTCCTTTCTAAGCGGTAAGATTGGCCAAATGCTTTAAACAAGCTGCTAACACCATGTCAAACTATATGGTTTTGTGCTAGTTATTTGCATAAACAATGACAATGGCTAAAAATTGCTTGAGATTCTATATTGTGAAACTTTCTCTTTTCCAAGCAAATTGATTGCTCTCTCTCATAACACCCTCATAAAACATTTCTAGCGAAAAGTAGTTTCCTGTAAGAAACATTGTAACTTATTACGGAAAAAGTTGCTTTAGGACATCTACTCATTTGACGGTCATTTGAAATGATCAGTCCCCTTGTCCATATCCACAATCTTATTTGGATGAATTGGTCTCTCATGTTCCTTTCACTAGTGACTCAGGAAGTATATCATTTGCAAACGAAAAAGGTGACGTCATCAGTTTTTCGTCATAACATAGAAATATAAATTGTATAACCCAGTTACTTTTTCTATCACTCAAAATGAGGCTTTGAAAAGTAACCAAAATCAAAAGATCGCTAAATGTTATCAGAAAAGACACAACACACGAACACACACACAACCAGAGACAAAAACATACACAAATATACACAGATACAGAAACTTACAAAACTACACTTCATTTTCAATGTGATGAATAGTTTTTTATTGAATGTAAATAAAAAAGAGCAGTCATCAAAACTTTGCTTATCCTGACACCCTTCTGGCTCTTTGTTTTATTGGAACATAAGAAAATGAACAAAATCCTTTGAATTCATTTCTGGTTGCGAGGCTTGAAAGAGTTTATTCAGAAGGAATTTACATTTACCTTTGGCATTGTCCCCTGTGTTTATCCCACGAATCACAGACGTCCGCGCGTCAGTCAAGTTGTGCGTCCTTTTCGAAGATGGCTACCAGTACAACGATCATCTATGTGGCGTATCTTTTACTGTTATTGATTGGAGCAATTCTTGCAGGGTAACTTTTTTTATATTGAGTATTTGTTCGTCTTAAGTCTTTGTGTGGCATTTTCTGTCGTTATCGATACAGTTTATTAGCGTACACAAGCCAAATTATAAGGTAAACATAGGTTCTCACTTGCAAGTTGCTTTGGTTATTTTTACTAAAACAAGCTCTACTTTGGCTCAGTTACATAGGATTTACAGACCATCAGAATTTTTTTACTTATTTAAGAATTTGAGGACCTTTTTTCATTGTGTATTATATTTCTACAAACTCATTCACAATGTTACTGTATTTATTTTTAAACACAAATCTAACAAGTGCACTGCCACAGGGTTAAAATAAGCCGGTCTTTGATCATTAGGAAGTTTAAAAGTCACGTATTTATCACAGAAGGATTCAGACATACCTTACTTAAAAACATGCATGCATTCATACATTTGCATATTGATTTTTGGTATTTAGCAGATTTACACTGAGGCCTCGATTCCTCAGCGTTGAAACACTGAGGAATCGAGGCCTCAGAATACATTAATTATTGGTGGACTATATGTTAAGTTTTTAATTCATAACTGATAGACCTATCTGAAGAGCGCAACCTGTGAATTGTTTTTGGTAGGGCAATAGGGTTGATATCACGTATCAGCTGACCAATACACCGCCGACAGCAACAACCATGCAACAGTACTTTTGCGAAAAACGGTATTCATGATTTTGTATTGGTTAAACAATCATCACTTTGGTACCTTAAAGGAAGAAATTTTCGCGAATTTACAAAAATTTAATTTTTCGCGAGAATTTAATTTCGCGAATTTGAAAAAATCAAATTTTTCGCGAGAATTTAATTTCGCGAATTTAGAAAATTCAAATTTTTCGCGAGAATTTAATTTCGCGAATTTCAGGCAAATTCGCGAAACTCGCGAAATTTTCTTCCCGCGAAAATTTCTTCCTTTAAGGTATTCATGATGGCGATTCTGTAATGAAAAACTGACGTAAAATTCGAGTTAATTGGCATTCTTTCAAAATGCCAAGCTCTCATAAATTAGTTTATTTAAACAATGCATTTTGGAACTGTTATTGAAATTTTGGTTTATCATCAACAACTATCAATATTGGTAATCTTTGAAAACGCGTCATTCTGGGCAAGAGCAGTTTTTGTTTAAAATCTTTGGATCATCATTTAATCGTTACACTTAATTACTCAAGAGAGACATGCAGTATTTTCTCCATCGGTGGTACACTCCTTCCCTCTCTGTTTTGTCTTGCTTGATTCTGTCTACGATA
>RDPX01000124.1:1899902-1923463 GCA_003991215.1 Morbakka virulenta
GCCTTGAGAACTGTGGCAGAGAAATATAGAGGAGTAGAAGAGTGTCACTGTATTTTCATTGACCTGGAAAAGATCTATGACAGTGTCAAGGCAAGAGTTGTTATATTGTCTCAAGAGCAAAAAGTGAATGAGAAGTATGTTAGGGTAACACAGGATATGTATGTGGATGTTAATACTGTAGTATGCAGTGCTATAGGAACAATAGAACCATTTAAAGTCAAAGTGGGACAACACCATGGCTCCACTATTTGCCATAGTTCATGGACCGGTTGACTGACAAGGTAAGAAGGGACTGTGCATACAACATGATATTTGCTGACAATTTTTGTGCTTGTCAATGAAGAAAAGGATGAAGCTGAATGAGAACTGGAGAGCTTTGAGGAACCATCTCAATAGGAGATAATTGAAGATCAGCTGATCAAAGACAAGATATTTGCAGGTGAACAAGAAGGCAGATCAACCAACAATAAAGTACAATGGTGCAGATGTACCCAAAGTTGAAAGATTGATTAAAAGCTCCAATGTGAAATGCAAGAGATGTATAACCCTTATGGATCCCTTGAATGTATGAAAGGGTAGCTGTAGACAGTAGACTGGAAAATCAACAACACAAAGTTTGATTAAATAAAGAACATGAAACAGGAAGACAATGAAAGAGAAAAACTCACAAACACAAAAGAAGTTAAGAAAAGTAAAGTGTCATTTTTTTAATATGGTTGTACAGTCGGAATCAGTCATTAAAGATAATAATTTAGGTACATCATGAAGAAATAGGAAATAGATCATAGCAAGAGAAGACAATTTCACAATTTCACTGATCTTCCTTTGATTGGCTCAAAGGAAGATCAGTGAAAAGATGGAAAGAATATTTTGGGAAAATATTAAATGTGAGACTTAAAGTAGTAGGTGAAACAGTGATATAGTATATTTTCCAGAAGATACCATCAATACTAGAAATAAAAAGAAGTCAGCTGAAAAAATGGGAACAGCAATTCTTAAAGTGAAGAGGAATAATAGAAAGGAAAGAGATGTAGGCAACATTACTGAGGAAATGTTTAAAGCTAAAGAGAAAATAGCTGTGAGAAAGCTCCATTTGTTATTTGAAAGGATGAGAAAGAATATAGGGAGGGAAATGATTGCTATAATACTGGGAAAAAAGGATATTTAATAGATTGTAAGAAGGGCAGAGAATTCTCTTTTTTCAGTGAGAGGCAAGAATTGCTGTAGGATTGTGAATAACATAATAAAAGCTACACAGAAAGTAAACTTCATGGAGAGAAGAAAATGGACTTGCAGAAGAGATTTTCATCCTTTGCAGTATTCTTTAGCATCAAATCAAATACCAAACACCCTTAAATCTTAATTTCATTGAGTGTTGGAAAGCCTTTGATAGCTTTGATAGGAAAAAACTCTCAACTGTACTAAAATGTTACCAGAGTTATCCATAAACTAAATCAGTAGTTGCTGTGTATCTGATAAAGGAACACATCCAAATGATTCTTAAGTGAAACAGCAGTGAGATTCTTGGTTGGATGATGAAAATGTAACAGGTCACAACAAGGACATTGGATAAAACATCACAACTGGCATAAAAGATCTAGACCATGCTGATGACTTAGCATTTGTGTGTTTATCATCTAATGACTAGCACATCCAGAAGACAGGTTGGCTAAATTGGATAGCTGTATTAGGTTCAAGTTAAACATCAACAAAAACCAAGTCATATGGATAAAGACAAGGGTATTAGGCCAGTCAATGTAGATGATGTACTGGAAGACATGGACACAACCTGTGGTTGAACTGTTTTGAATAAAAATGAATAAAAGGGAGATATAGAGAAGAATCTTGCTTGCATGCTTTTTCTCAAGTGCTAAAGCTTACAAGATGGTAATGGTTAGGTCTCATGTTAAAAAGGAAATTAATGATAGCAGGAAAATTGGATTAACAGATACAGATGGAAAACACAAAAAAGTGAGGATGGTAAAGAAAAATATGACAAGGAATGGCACAAAATGGCAGAAGAGGAGTGACAATAACTTGAGTTCAAGACCTTGAAAGAAGTGTAATGCTCACTGAAGGGCTGGGATAGGTCACAGATTTAACTGAAAGGTATTGTGTGCCACAAACAACTTGAAGAGAATGAGTAAGTAATTCAGGAGGAATGTAAAGGTTCACAATGGAGATGTTTTTTAGCCTCTTCATCATTTGAACTGTCCTAATTTATTTCAATTTTCCTACATTTTTAGACGTGACTTTTACAATATCCTGGGTGTTCCCAAAGATGCATCAGAAAGGCAGATTAAAAAAGCATATAGGAAATTGGCTATGAAATGGCACCCAGACAAAAACCCAGGTGATGCAAGTGCTGCTTCAAAATTTCAGGACCTCAGTGCTGCATATGAAGTAAGTTGACTTATGTTTTGTAATACTAATATTAATTCATATTACAGGACTTTTTCTTGAACATATTTATCAACACTTACCTGGAACAGATTTTAGGATTTTCAGTCAAACTCAATGTACTTTATTGTCTTAACATCTTGTAGTTCACATAATAGGTATTTTGTAGTTAAGTATAATGATATTTGTAAGTCAAGCACAACACAGTGATTTAATAGATTTTTTGGTGTGTTGGAACAGTTTTTTTATGGTGATTCCAAGTGCAAGTTATTTTGTCCTTCCCTTTTACTTCACAATTGCAAGTGGTAGTGAGACAGTTTTTTGTATTTTGTTGTCTTAAATTTTATGTTAATTTCATTGGTTGTAATCCAACAATTGACTTGCAAATAATAACTGCATGTTTTTCATTTCCACAATATCAATACATTTATTCAATTCAATACTTACCCATATCTTCCAAAATTGCCAATTTCTTAAAGCCAGTCAATTAGCATTTTAGTTTTGTAACATTTTTTCACATAGTCACAACTCTAGGAGTTACTGTTGTATGTTGATTCACTTAAAAGTGCAATGTCAGGTGAATCTAATGAGGTATGAAGAATCTGATATAGTTCTTGAGGGTATTGTCTCCCTTTGCCCCAAAGCCTCTTTTTGGTTGGGTATTGTCATGCATAACAGAGACATTGATTTGCAAGTTAAGTCTAGACTCGCCAGACCATTGTTTTGAGTTGTACCAAGGTCTCAATGTCTGCCACATAGGTTTTTATTTCTCCTCTGAGTAAGAAATTAATCAGAATGACAGCCTGAGGATCCTTAAAGATATATGCCATGATTTTTTCCACCCAACTTTTTTTTGCCTTTAATTTTTTGTTTTGTTTTATTGATATAAAATACAGTCAATTGATCACCTTATTGATTCCAATTCATAATGATGAATCCATGTTTTATTGCTAGTAATAAACTCATCAAAGGAAATATTTCTAGTTTGACTTTATTGAAAAACTACAGTTTATGGATTTTTTTTTTTTTTTTAGTTTTAACGTCATTTTTTCCCAGTAACTGGGGCTCAGACGGTGCCCTTCAAAGGGACTTTGATTTGGCAGTGAGGAATTTCTTGGCCGGATGCCCTTCCTGACGCCAACCAATGGCTTTTTTTTTTTTTTTTGCAAAGTTCCAAATTTCCCCCGACAGCCCGGGGAATCGAACCCAGACCTCTTGGTTACTACGACGATGCNTGTACTAAAATGTTACCAGAGTTATCCATAAACTAAATCAGTAGTTGCTGTGTATCTGATAAAGGAACACATCCAAATGATTCTTAAGTGAAACAGCAGTGAGATTCTTGGTTGGATGATGAAAATGTAACAGGTCACAACAAGGACATTGGATAAAACATCACAACTGGCATAAAAGATCTAGACCATGCTGATGACTTAGCATTTGTGTGTTTATCATCTAATGACTAGCACATCCAGAAGACAGGTTGGCTAAATTGGATAGCTGTATTAGGTTCAAGTTAAACATCAACAAAAACCAAGTCATATGGATAAAGACAAGGGTATTAGGCCAGTCAATGTAGATGATGTACTGGAAGACATGGACACAACCTGTGGTTGAACTGTTTTGAATAAAAATGAATAAAAGGGAGATATAGAGAAGAATCTTGCTTGCATGCTTTTTCTCAAGTGCTAAAGCTTACAAGATGGTAATGGTTAGGTCTCATGTTAAAAAGGAAATTAATGATAGCAGGAAAATTGGATTAACAGATACAGATGGAAAACACAAAAAAGTGAGGATGGTAAAGAAAAATATGACAAGGAATGGCACAAAATGGCAGAAGAGGAGTGACAATAACTTGAGTTCAAGACCTTGAAAGAAGTGTAATGCTCACTGAAGGGCTGGGATAGGTCACAGATTTAACTGAAAGGTATTGTGTGCCACAAACAACTTGAAGAGAATGAGTAAGTAATTCAGGAGGAATGTAAAGGTTCACAATGGAGATGTTTTTTAGCCTCTTCATCATTTGAACTGTCCTAATTTATTTCAATTTTCCTACATTTTTAGACGTGACTTTTACAATATCCTGGGTGTTCCCAAAGATGCATCAGAAAGGCAGATTAAAAAAGCATATAGGAAATTGGCTATGAAATGGCACCCAGACAAAAACCCAGGTGATGCAAGTGCTGCTTCAAAATTTCAGGACCTCAGTGCTGCATATGAAGTAAGTTGACTTATGTTTTGTAATACTAATATTGATTCATAATACAGGACTTTTTCTTGAACATATTTATCAACACTTACCTGGAACAGATTTTAGGATTTTCAGTCAAACTCAATGTACTTTATTGTCTTAACATCTTGTAGTTCACATAATAGGTATTTTGTAGTTAAGTATAATGATATTTGTAAGTCAAGCACAACACAGTGATTTAATAGATTTTTTGGTGTGTTGGAACAGTTTTTTTATGGTGATTCCAAGTGCAAGTTATTTTGTCCTTCCCTTTTACTTCACAATTGCAAGTGGTAGTGAGACAGTTTTTTGTATTTTGTTGTCTTAAATTTTATGTTAATTTCATTGGTTGTAATCCAACAATTGACTTGCAAATAATAACTGCATGTTTTTCATTTCCACAATATCAATACATTTATTCAATTCAATACTTACCCATATCTTCCAAAATTGCCAATTTCTTAAAGCCAGTCAATTAGCATTTTAGTTTTGTAACATTTTTTCACATAGTCACAACTCTAGGAGTTACTGTTGTATGTTGATTCACTTAAAAGTGCAATGTCAGGTGAATCTAATGAGGTATGAAGAATCTGATATAGTTCTTGAGGGTATTGTCTCCCTTTGCCCCAAAGCCTCTTTTTGGTTGGGTATTGTCATGCATAACAGAGACATTGATTTGCAAGTTAAGTCTAGACTCGCCAGACCATTGTTTTGAGTTGTACCAAGGTCTCAATGTCTGCCACATAGGTTTTTATTTCTCCTCTGAGTAAGAAATTAATCAGAATGACAGCCTGAGGATCCTGAAAGATATATGCCATGATTTTTTCCACCCAACTTTTTTTTGCCTTTAATTTTTTGTTTTGTTTTATTGATATAAAATACAGTCAATTGATCACCTTATTGATTCCAATTCATAATGATGAATCCATGTTTTATTGCTAGTAATAAACTCATCAAAGGAAATATTTCTAGTTTGACTTTATTGAAAAACTACAGTTTATGGATTTTTTTTTTTTTTTAGTTTTAACGTCATTTTTTCCCAGTAACTGGGGCTCAGACGGTGCCCTTCAAAGGGACTTTGATTTGGCAGTGAGGAATTTCTTGGCCGGATGCCCTTCCTGACGCCAACCAATGGCTTTTTTTTTTACTTTGCAAAGTTCCAAATTCTCCTCGACAGCTCGGGGAATCGAACCCAGAACTCTTGGTTACTATGCAGATGCACTAACCATTAAGCCACGGCTCCTCGGAATGTTCCTGATAATCCTTTGTTTAGTATTCAGCATTCCTGGTACTCAGCTGGCACACACTTTTCCATATCTCAATGGCTCAACAATGTTATAAGGACTTCATTGTTTCACCCAAAGGTTTTCTGCCAATTCTTTAAGAGTGATGTGCCTGTCAACTCTAATCAGAGCATCAGTTTTTATTTTATTGATAGGGTTCACAGAAATGATGCCAGTGAGAATGTGGTCTGGATTAAGGCTTTTACCTTTTTTACCATTCAGTCAACAGACCATCTTCAGTACATTGCAAAAATCGAAAGCAAATGACTTAGACACATGTAATTTTTTGTAAATATTCACAGTTCACCCCACACCCCATCCTCAACAACAATCTCCATTTAAGTGTATGAACACGAAATTTTCAAGACAAAATTTTTTAGTCTGTAATAGTTCTAATTGTTTATAAGTAAAGAAAATTTCTATGAATTTGATCAAAAACTTTGTCTGATATTAGTAAAGAAGCATTACTTGTCAACTCTTCCTTGTACCAATGTCACATCCTTGTTTAGCATCTTGCTGAAAAGTAAATAGGTCCATATTCAACTGCTTTTACAACTTTTTTTGTGTGTGAAGAATTTCATGTAAATTTAATTGGCAGATAATACCATATTGTGTGTTTGTATATATACCACATTTTTCTTTGAGTTGACAGCAATGTTATAATTGATAAAACATTCACAGATCTCAGTTTGGCATATGATACATTTTGAAAATTTTTAAATGTAACAGTTGTTCCCAATGGTTCTTTTTGTTGATCTTCATTTTAGCAGTTCTTGTCCAATTTCACACTGTATGTTATTTTCAGTCCATCAAGCTCAGTCAGATCTCCCCACTTTGGTGTAGGAATAGTAATTGACAAATGTCGGTCAATAAGCGATTGGTTTTTCTCTTGCAAAGCAGTGCTCATTTGTAACTTGAAACTGATTTTAACCTACATTTCTTTGCAATTTTGCACAAGCTCAAGGTATGACCAGCTCAGTTGTGAATTATATCCACCACTAATCAGGTATTGTTGGTAACTAAGAATTCAACTGTTCCTATCAAACATCCTCCAGATATATAGTGAACTTTTTTCGTAAGTGCACTTTACATTTGTTATTGGTGAAAATAAAGTTTTTTGCAGTAGAAAAATACTACATGGATACCTTATTATTAGCAGCATTAAATTTAAGTTCACTGAAACTACAGACGTTTATAGTTTATTGAATGATATATTATTATAATTTGGAAAAGGTTGTTTTTTGTTCAAGCTGGACTGAAATAGTTATATTTTCCCCGAATTGATATCCTTTGACTTAATTGCACAACCCTCAAAGGATCTTTGCACACTTCTTTGGAACACGGTCCTTTCGTTTCTCTCTGTCTTTGCCCAGTCATTCTGCGGGTAACAATAGTAGTCAAACAGCGTTCCATGGGACTAATACTTTGTCTTTTACCAAAGCATTCTTTACACGCACGAAAAACGTTACTTTCGGGTCTTTTCCTTAGCACGTGGACAGACCAATTCATTCCTCATCATTTTTGGTAACGTCCACAATGCTTGTTTTTAAACCCAGGTTGACCCTGATATGACTTGTTATAAGCAGAAAAAATATGATTTTTGTTTTTTTTATATTTTCACACAGGCAGAAACCCAGTGTGTCAGAAAAGTTACTCATCCAAAAATGTGTGTTTCATATTCTAAAATTGACCACGATGTCAGCTAAAAAAGTGAAGCAAAAATAAACAAAGAATTTCTTTGTATATCGTTTTGCCTTTGTCGTCATTTTCAAGACCAGTAAACTATCCCACAACTAAATCATCATTTTCAAGACTAGTAAACAATCCAACAACTAAACAAGACAACAACAATGAAAATGATTCATTGCATTTGCGAGAATACTGGTGGAATGTTTTTCATAGCAGTAATCGCAGTAACCAGTTGCATGTACTAGCCGTTTCTTAAGCTATGAAGAACAGTAGTTTCTTTTTGTTTTAATAAACCTTAACCTTGAGATGCCTTGTTTTGACTTCATGCCATGGACATGATATATATATATGTATATATATGTNGTCGTCATTTTCAAGACCAGTAAACTATCCCACAACTAAATCATCATTTTCAAGACTAGTAAACAATCCAACAACTAAACAAGACAACAACAATGAAAATGATTCATTGCATTTGCGAGAATACTGGTGGAATGTTTTTCATAGCAGTAATCGCAGTAACCAGTTGCATGTACTAGCCGTTTCTTAAGCTATGAAGAACAGTAGTTTCTTTTTGTTTTAATAAACCTTAACCTTGAGATGCCTTGTTTTGACTTCATGCCATGGACATGATATATATATATGTATATATATGTATATATATATATATATACGAACATATTGACGATCGTTACGACAATTCGTGACGTAATTTGGACTCTGCTCGGATACTTTCCAGAGTCATTATAGTCAGAGCGTTTCGTGATCAGAATGTGCCAGAGCACACGATATATGCCCTTATTTGATAGTTTTTTAAGGCGTAGGAACTGTTGTTTTATATTCCAAAATTTTCCATGTAAATCGTATGAAAATGCCGTGACGATTTCGTGACAGAAGCTGAACTTTTAGGAGATTTTTAAAATTGTTTTAGGGTAAACACATGCTAGCGTGTAAAACAGACGTTAAACCGATGATGATGATGATGATGATGATGATGATGATACATGTGATCAGTGTTACGACAATAGTTAACAAAACATTGTCGTTTAGTAAATGGTAGTTGAAATGTACCATAGAGCCAATTAAAAAGTAAATTTGTTGAGTTTTTTTGTTTATTGTTGTTGTTGTTTTTGCGTCGTCTTTTCCCCAGTAACTGGGGCTCAGACGGTGAATTTCTAAAGTTGCCCGCTCGGGGAATCGGACCCGGAATCCTTGCCTACGGTGCAGTTGCACTAACCATTAAGCCTCAGCTCCACTTTTTAAATGCATGTGTATGCATGTATATTATCATAATAAACTTAAACAAATGCCTCAGTTAAACGTCATTGAGGCATTTGTTAAACTTATAAAAAAATTAAGTAGAGCCCAGTGATGCCGGTATTGATATTCCAAACTGACTCGTGGGAGTAGCTACTTTATCCAAGGATGATACTTAAACATGCACAGGAAATTTGTATGTAGATTTTCTCTTGGTATATCTGGAACTGGTATTTTTGTCGTTTTTGCTGTAGGTACTTTCTGATTCAGAGAAAAGGCAAACATATGATGTGCATGGCGAGGAAGGTGTCAAGAAAATGGGAGGATTTGATGATAGTGGTTTTGATCCATTTTCATCGTAAGTGCTCCTACTTAAAAAATATTTTCCTTTTAGTAGAATTGTTAGTATGAGGGTTCTTCACCTTAGACCATGTTAATTTTTACTTACATGACTGCAACAAAGTTTATAAAGTTTGATGGTTTGCATACTATTTTCTTATGACTCAACTGTGTACCATCAGAATATGCTAAGTTGTACATTTATTTAAAGAAAGACTGGCGTGTTAAATTTTGGTATTCTGAAGCAACAAACAAGGATTTATTTTGTTTTTTGTATTAAATTTCAGGATTTAAAAAATTAGTTTCATAGCAAACCTTTCCCGGTAGACTTCAGATTTTCAGATGCAGAGCGTGCAACTTATGCCTTCATATAAAATTTTTTAAAAGCAATATATATTGTTATATTTTAGTGGGCAAGTTCATAGTTTTTGGTCTACCGTTAATATGATTGGTATCTAATTGATAAGAAAACACAGTCTTCTCATGTAATATTACATCCAGGTCTAGAAAAGATATTGTACACAGCCAGTACTTAGATTTAAGTTCTTGAAGCATTGAGGAACACAAAAATATACCACAACTTACTGCTTGTTGGTTCTATTAATTTTCCAGGGCATGGTTTTGAAATATTTGAATTTCGTGAGTGTAGCAACTGAAGTGTGGAAATAAAAAAGTGTCATATCGCTATTATTGTAACTTTGTGGTAGATTTTTACTCACAGTAAACCCTATAGCATGACCAGCAGTGCCAAATGTTCAGAATGTGAGTTTATTGTTATTGCTTTTAATGTCATTTTCCCCAGATCCCGGACTCAGACGTTTGTTCAGATAGATTGCCTGGAATTTCTTAGCCAGATACACTTCCTGACGCCAACCAATGCGCCGTTTCTATTTTTGTAAAGGTCCAAAGTGTTTTGTTCACTCAGGGAATCGCACCCACAACGTGATAATTACAGCACAACTGCATTAAGCCAGGGGCCCCCTTAAGATATGAATACTCGGCCCGGATTTTCGAAATTGCGTGGTTTAGGAGTGACATAGCATGATGTTTATTATACGGCCCACTGTAAAATTATTGGTAATTTCCTTTGTAGATTTTTTGGTGGGTTTGGATTTAGCTTTGGTTCAGATAATGGAAGGAAGAGGGATGAACGACCGCGTGGATCAGACGTTGTCATGACTTTAGAAGTCACTCTTGAGGAGCTATACACAGGGGAATTTGTTGAGGTAAGTTTGTTTCTTAGCAGAACTTGAAGATGTGTGGATGATAGAATGGATGAATTCCATAATAGAGAGATGGCCAGATTATGCTGAATGCTTTAATTGATGGACAGTGGATGATTTGGGTTATTTTATTGAAAGCAAGTTCAGGACGACTGGAGTTTATTGAATTAGAATGCGTGTAAGATGGAACATGAATCAAACTTATTAAGACAACAGGGTTTTTTGTACCGTCATGGGATAAAGGAACCAAACTGCCCGTTGGTCACAGTTTAACTCGAGTCATTTCATTGAAACGAAGCTTTGAGCTGATGAGCGCCGTTGGACTCTGCGCCAAAAGACACCATAGTTGACTTTACATTATTTGATGATCAGTATCTGATTTACTTGACCTAAGGTTAAAATTTTTGCACCCCCAGCACTCTCAAAGTTACCTGGGGGGGGGGGGGTGAGAAATTAAAACGTTTTCTTTGTTTGTATTTATTCAATAGTAATTTACACGGAGGTTTAAATTTTACTTCAGCTCACACTGAGAAACTATGGTGACTAAATACGAATCCCGTGAATGATCCTACAAATGGAATATGTTTAATAACTTAATAAAAACTTAACATTTTTAATTCATAGAAATGACTGATCTGATCAAATGAATTGTAACTGGTGGTCGTTGTTTAACCTTGTGTTTCCCTTTTTCTTTCCGTGTAAGATGTCGTTTCGTTTTCTACACTTTTCACTTATTCGTGGTAGTTGAGTTTTGCGATTTTCGTTGATTTGTATTATGATATTGAAAATATTTCTTGAAGAGAGACTTGGACTTATCAAGAGAATATTTCTGGTTTGTAAACCCTGTTCATAAGTAGCATAATTATTAAATTGCTTGCATTAGAAAGACTGAGAAGTCAACAAGCTTTTTTTTCCTTGTTCTTGGTGAAGTGGTGGGAGACACGTAAATATTACAAAGATAAACAAATTTTGCATAACGATCACAGATTCTAAAGAATTCACGAACAGGCACTGATTAATACGTTTCTTTATAATTGCGCATTAAGTAAGTTTGCCGCATAATTTTGGATCTTAAAATAACCCGTATAAGTTTATATTACATATCATTTTTTTAATGTGAAGGTCTTGCGGGCAAAACCAGTTGCTAAGACCGTACCGGGTACAAGGAAATGCAACTGTCGCATGGAGATGAAAACACATCAACTTGGTCCTGGTCGTTTCCAGATGTCGCAAGAAGAAGTTTGTGATGAATGCCCACAGGTTAAGTTCGTGAGACAGGAAAAATTGCTAGAGATAGAAATTGAGCCAGGTATGGTGGATGGACAAGAATATCCTTTCGTTTCTGAAGGTAGGTACTTATTTTTATTTTGTTTTTCTAGCTATTGAGTATCAAAGATACATGGTATTGACAAAGCAGATAAGCAGTAAGTTAGTAATGTTTTGTTTTATGCATTTGGTCTCTTTTCTATTGCATTCACCTGTTTTGATGTACTTCTCGTATTTCCAGTCCAGCACTTGAACTGAACCTCTAACCAATGGTTATTTTTGCCATGCCAATTTTGAAGATTTGAAAAATGGTTTTCTTTGTGCCAAATCCCCGTTGGCTCATCTGGTCGTTAAGACCTGTCAACCAGAACTGGAGGACTTTAAGAAGAGCGTGGAGCCGTGGAAGAGGGCCCAGACAGTCTTTAGGAGTTCTCCGTGTGATAATCAGACTACGAGTGAACTAGCAGTTGGAGGTTTCACTTCACGACGCCCGAGCAATCCAAGATTGTTGTGCATGAATACCAAACCAGTTACCAGTTTTTCATCAGTCCTTTACTAAATTTCAAAACAAGTATTAATTGCCCATCATTTCTTAATCACTTCTTGTAACATTTTCAATTTATGATTTGCTACCTACGCAATTCTACACACAACACAATGGCCAGGCGTTTACGTTAATGTTACAAACTTTTTATTCCCAGTTAATTGCTCAATAAGTTAAGCAATCCTTGTTTTCTGGGGTTTTTTGTAACCACTGAATTTTTCTTACACCCTGTACCACAAAAATACATTTCATGCATATTAAGTTTTTAGCATTTCACTTTTGTGTAGATTTCTTTCTTTTTTTCATTAGAAATGAAGGGTTCACTCTCATTCTGTCGTAGCATTTCAGTTTTTGTTCAAGGGAGTCAGATTTTCTGTAGATTTTCAGGGCATAATAAAATCTCTTTGGTTATACTTAGCTTAAGTAGTAGCAGTATTACATCTTTTTTAAGAATTATGACCTAATTAATGTACCTTTTATTAGGATTGCCTTTTTGAAATGTAATTTTGGTTTCGTTTGACAATAGTCTGGTCTTTTATGCTCCTGGCTACTTACTGTTGTAACCTTTTCTTAGATGCTTTGTGATACACCAAGAGCTAGTATACTCACTAGCTCTTGGTCTCACAAATTGGCTGAGTTTTTGGTGACACTGACGAGATTTTTGGCACCTTATTTTCTTTCTGAGCAATCGTGGCGCGAACATTACTTTTTATAGTTACTCCATAATGACCTTAAAGATTAAGAATTCCCAAGGTTCTTTACTTAATCCTGCGCTTAATAAGTGAATACCCCGTCTAATACTTTGCATTGGAAGATTAATAGCTGTAGTGGTGGGACTATTTAAGAATTGTATCAGAATTCACACCAAATATTAACCATCTCAACAGCAAATTATTTGGAGGTCGTGTTAAATGGAATTGTTAAGTGATAGGGAAAATAATATGCTTCCTCAGTTTTGGGAAGGTGAATCGGTTTTTTTTAACCTGTGTCATACAATACTTTTGAACTTATCAATTAGTATAAGTAGGCATGAATCAATATATGACCCTTGATCCGCCGGTTTACTTTACATTCAATGTGAAGTAAACTCTCGGAACTAAAGTGCGCTTAACTGGATTGACTTGGTATGTGACTAAAAATTGGTAGTTGTTTTCGTCTTTTGCTTCCAGTGTTAGTTGTTTTGAATCTTTCGAAAATTATTGTCAGACCCTGAATGGAATACTGCATATTGATGCAGGTGCCACATTGTGCTGTGTTATAGTAAATTGTCCTATTCAGGGTATTTGTGCTCTGGAGTTTAACATAACTGTCTTCCTATTTTTATCTTTTGAAGTGGTGGGCTTTATACCTGTGACAATTGTTTCCTGAAATCTGTAGGATATGCATGCTCGTTAAATGTGCCTGTCTCGTAAAGATTTCTTCGTTGGTAGCCTCCTGCAGGGAAGACCTTATGTAAAACTCTCGTTGAATGACTACTTTCCACTAATATTCAATATGTGTAACGTTGAATGTAAAATTCTTGTCACGTATTGATCCCTCTTTTTACGATAAGTTTCTTTTCGTTTTTGAATAAAAATGAGCAAAACAAAAAAACTTCTTACATTTTCCCATGTAGAAAAAGAATCCATAAACAGCATGCATAACAGCCAATACATCGGCATAACTACGCACAGTTTCCTTTTCCAACCAATAATGAAAAGGTTTTTGTTATTATTGACCAATTACAGTCTTGCAGAGCATATACAATTTTCACATCACTTGGTAGTTTGTCTTCGTTATATGATGTGTTCAGTTTTAATTAAGTGCCCTTTTGTAATAATTTGAATAGAATATGCCTGCCAGATAAGAAATGAACTTGTTTAAGGATTGGGCCCATTTTCTAACAAGCAAGCCAGAAAATGTATTGCTGAGATGATGATTTAGGTAACCAAATTTGTTGTGTGTTACCATATACGAATTAGGCAAGTCAATATTGCAGATACCGTTTATTTTAGATATTTTATCTGGTAACTATAGACCTAGTCAGTTCAATTCTTCTCAAAGTGCACATGTAAATTTTGTTTGTTTGTTTTATTTCCAACTTGCCACTGTCACTTGATTCTTGAATCCCAAGCTTCTTTATTTTTTATTCCTTTAGGAGAGCCGCATATCGATGGAGACCCGGGTGATCTCAAATTCAAAATAAAAGAACTTAGGTAAGAGATAAAGGCAATGATAAAATGCTAGTTAAAATGGAGGTAATAAGTTGGTATATGAGGAAAGAAATCGATTTACTTTATGCACTTTTCTGGTACAGGTATTTGATTGGCCCGCTGATGATTCCAATTCTTTTTCAAGATAATGATGAATTTCCAAACCCGACTTAGAGATATACTGTAAAATTTGATGGTGAACGACCCAGTACTCTCGTTTTCAAGACAAGGTGCATATCATTAAACCTATTACAGTACAATCGTTAATTTAAGTCAAAAGGAAACAAATACCTTTTCAGCTTTGTTTTAGTCGGAAGAATATTTATTTTGGAATTGAGTGTTTGTGTTAAGAATAGTGAAGTAATATAGCATCTGTTTATGGAAAGTTTTTAAAGTAATCTGTAGTTGTATCTGGTCGCAGCTATGAAATTCTCTACAAAATGTTGCATGTAATACCTTTGTCACTTAGGATAACATAGCGCTAATTTAAGATTTACACTAAAACGTACTTAATGGACTGATAGACTTACATTTTTTTCAACCAGGTATGGTCGAGAATGTGGGAGAGTGGTTTGACACACTCGTCTATTATGCCGGTTGTCATTGAGGTTATTTTTTATTTTACGAGGGAAAACATGACAGTCTAGGTTGAGTGTTGAAGTGAAACCCACTATATCTAATCCAAGTGGTTTTAAAAGCCTTTATAAGCCTTTTCAAGCTTCGCAATCATTGATAGGGCAAAAAAAAAAGAAAAGAATAATCTGGTAAAGTTTTATTATTGCCTTTGATAAAAAAGGATAATAATTCACTTGCAAGTTCCTTTTGCTTTTTTTGCATCTAGTAATTTATACTTTGTACATTAAATTAACTGGTTTGTTCTGTGTTCTTACTATTTTTGATAGGCATGATCATTTTCAACGACGGGGGGATGATTTATATACAAATGTAACCATATCGCTCATAGATGCACTTACTGGCTTCGAAATGAAAATTAAGCACCTCGATGGGCATCAAGTTAATATTCAACGACAGAAAATTACATGGCCAGGAGCACGGATTAAAAAAAATGGAGAGGGAATGCCAAACTACGATAACAATCTTGTTAAAGGAATTTTGTTTGTGACATTTGATGTCGATTTCCCCAAGGGAGAACTTTCTGAGGATGAAAAGAAAGGTAATTAAGACATAATTGGCATAAGTCAGGTGTGTATGTATGTGTATGTGTATCTGTGTATGTGCGTGTAGTGTGTGTGTGTGTGTGTGTCTTTAAGGCCAGCATTTCAAACAAGTTGACAGCATTCAGAGAGATCCATTTTTTCGATGCCTGTTGAATGACAACAAAAAATACAAAAGAAAGTTTCATGAAATCAATACAAGAATTGAAATAACAAAAGAGAATGTGTCAAGTTTTGTTGAAAAACCCTAGACTTGGGATGGGCTATATATTGAGAGAATTTGAGTTAACCTATTTATTTCAATTGAAAAGGTTCAAAGAGAAACCGCGTATATAAAGATAGTTGGATTCTGGCTTAAAATAAGGTGTATAAAGAAAAGACATTCCGAAATAGGTTATTAAATAAAGGTCAATGGACATACAATAGCGATGATATTGTGGATCATTTACTGATCAAAATTTCAAACAAGCTTCATTTTTAAACGGATCTACCAACTATCGGACTGAAAGGAGAGTTTTTGGAAAAGTATGAAGGAAGTTGGCCTTGGTGTACCGTGAGTATATTTTGTATTAACTGATAGCAGACAAAATTACTTCCTACAGAAATCAGAAGAAAAAATATGAAAATAATTAGAAAATAAAAATTGTAGTTAAAAACAAGTCAACCTATAAGAAACCACATACTTTGCCGAAATGAAGCACTTTCTGAAAGCAAATATATTACCTTTTTATTCTTTGACATTGACATTTTCAAATGAACAACACCACAAAAGCTCAAAACAGAGGCGCTTGACAATTTTTACCTTTTATTGGGGTCCTCGTACAAAAAATGCGCGCGTTTGAGTAACTACGGGTTTTTGAAGTAATGTCTGCCCTTCTTGTTGGTTTTTTTTCAGTAGTTAAATACCAGTATGAATTTGCACCTGTGGTGCTTTGAAATAATTTTGTTCGATCCAAAATGGAGGAAAGAGAATATTAAAGACGTGCACTCTAATGGAAACCGATTTCATGGAGAGAAGGTAGTAAAGAAATGGAAGAGGGTAACACTAATAATTCCTTAAATCAGTTTTTTGAAAATTTTAAGTTTAGGTCGTGTGTCGCGAGTGACTTCAATAAAATGGGGATTCAGACATAAAAGGGATTTTTTGTAGAACAAATTTTGGTCAACTTTAATAAATATATAATAAATATCTTTTGACAAGACATTGGTTATCTATCTATCCACCTACCCATTGGTTTGTTGATTGATTAATAATCCAAATAAACAATTTTGAAACCAAGTCTTTAAATTTGGTAAAATGCATGGGGAAAACAGTGACATTTACTGAGCGCATCTGATAGAATTTTGACCCAGAGAATACTTACTGATCATAAATAATGCATTGCAAAAATATTCATGTTTGTCTCATTTTCTTATTCTGATAGTTTTTTACCTTGATATTGATTTTTTTTACAGGTATTCAAGATATCTTAAAACAAGCATCAAAGCAAACTGTGTATAATGGATTATGATATTTTCGAAATTTTTAGTGTAGATTTTCAATTTTTTGCGAAAAAAGATGCTTTATAGGATTTATTACTTCATAAATTTGTGGGAATTCAAATGTGGCCTTTACCAACGTCAGGCAGCTGCGACTGATCATAGTAAGCAATGGCTGATGAAGATACTTTGATTTGAGAGAGCATCGATACGAAGGAACAATATTTTTTTTGTCTTGCATATGGACACATCAGATACAAACTGTCGTCTGTCTCTTTTTTTTTTTAAATTATGTATAAGTTACATTGGTTTTCACACAAAGAAAGCACCGTAACACCTGCGTCCCCAGAGGTATATCGTACTTGTAAATAACCAAATCATTTGCTTTAGCATCTCACTGAATTGTAATAATATAGCTGGATACCGAATTGGTAATTTGTTCTTAGTGTTAGATAAGTATACATATATGCAAAAGGGGATTTAGTGAAGGTGTAGTTTATTAAAGATCAGCGTAGCTTGAATCAGAAACAAGTAGTACATGAAAGACCGCACAAAAAGAAGGACTTGTCGAAATGTTATTTTATTTTTATTGTTTTCGTCTACCATGGCCAATTTTCTTCAGTTATTTCAATTGACTTTTCGATAGTAGTTGCTAATTTATTCGCAAGCTTCAGACGTACTTTTCTCCTATTACTTTTTGCCCCATTGCGGTTACTCTGTTTATTGGTTTACACCAAGCCTTCTCTTTTTGCTGTGAACATGATTTGATCAACTACATTTTCCCTACATTTTTCTTTGGCAGTATTTTTTGAGTTGCTTCCATTTTTCGGGTCTTTTTCTTACCCGGTGGCCAAGGCTTGAAATTTGAAGTCTACTTCCGCCGATTCTTTCCATATGAAAGTAGCATAAAGATACATAGTAAGAAGCATAACGGAAAAGAGCTTATGCAGCAAATACCACTACCACCCCTAGATAATCAGAGGCGAGATAAAATTGTTTGTGAAAGAGCTGAGAAACTCGTTTCAATATTAGTTTAGTGGACGGGGCTGAAAAGAAGAGATTTGAATTCACATGGGAGTAGGGGCAATGGTAAGCTGGGTAGTATAATAGGGTGGTCGGTTGGCATGTTCAAAGAGAAATATGGCTCACAAGAAGGTCGTATTACGCTATTTTCAAACTGGAGTTAGGGTTTTGTAGCCAAAATATGTTGATGTAACTATTGTAGGTATAACGTTTAAGATGACGCAATTACAATGTTGACGAACGCTCAGTACAACAAGTTTATGTATCAGTAGCCTGCAATATTCCTTGTGATATAAGGTTTCAGAACCGGGAAGTGAGCCTCTCGGGACAATGTCGGTCTTTAAATGGTAATACAGAGTATGATGTTTGTTAAAAGGTGTCGCAACATCGCGAATTAATCAGTTTGAACTTAAGGCCCTGTTGTCACACTTTTTGAAATCAAGCTTGGGGGACATTGCTTTTTTGTTTGCCTACTTTTCTACCTTGAATTTTTAAGTAACGGAATACGACTTTACATGACATATAGTTATTAAGAGAAGCGATTAAAGAGGCATGCGAAATCACGGAGCATTACTGCATGAAAAATACACCAAAAGCGCAATGATGATTTTCATTACACCAGATTTTTTGGCCTTGGCATTGTTGGAATGTTTTATAGGATATACAGACTACATTCTAGGAAGCGTCGATTCAGAAGTATTCTTTCTACACTTCGATTTCGTGTTCATTTATTTTCTAAAGTAGTCAAACTTTTGCACCATACATTGTTAGAAAAAGAGGTAGTGGAGTGGGGATCTTTATCTCTGAAATATTTCATCAGTTATGAGACGTGCGCACAGGAACTCAATAAATTTTTATACAGTTTGTAATAAAAGGTATAAGTCGTCCAAGCTCTCGAGATATTTTGACTTTGATTTAATTTTTATCTTTATGGAAATGGGGTTTTTTTGTACCACAAACATTCCATCAGTTACAGGACTATGCACACAATTTTTTTTATTTTATTTTTCTGAAATCAAAGTTGGTAATGCCAGGTATTTTTAGTGCAAGTTGCCAAGGCGTTTTGCATGTGATACAAAATACATTTCTATTAAAATATTTTTCATTTTTAAACACTAGCCAAATTGTTCTTTACAAGGTAATTCGGAGCTGGAGGGAAATACAGATTTTTAATATAATTTTCTGGCGATCTCGTGTACCCATGCGTAAAAGAGAGGTTCGTTTATCTGTCTTTTTCCTGTAGCATTCGACGTGTGTTGATTTATCCTTTCACTTCCAGTATTGTCTTCTGATAATCTGATTATCCGTATTTATTGTAGTTTGATTGTAAAACATTGTACGCATCTTTTGCCGATGAAAGGATTTCTCCGGAATTACCCGGTACAAGATGGAGAAAGTCTTTTTGCTAGTTTTTACATGTCAGGACAGCTGGTTTTTCAAGTTTGTGTAGACTTAACATTTTTTCTCCCATGGTACTGATCACTGACATTTTAATAGAGACACTGATGCGTTTCCACCCTCAATCAGGCGACAGCCCAAGGATGAAATCATTCAGTTTTGAGTTCTCATAGGAAAAAATAGAGATCTTTACTTAAATATAGCAAAAAAATGGAATATTTCTGCCACAGTGGATTACTAGTTTTTGAAAGATGTGGTGGTGAAGCTTTTCATTTGTACCATCTTTACCTTGGAGGGTTGAGTTGTGGTCGGTGCAACAGTTGAGAATATTTTTCATTTTTTGTCCAAGCTGGTAAACTCCCAGTACTATTATCTTTTTGCACCCTTATTTTGATACTTAATTTTAGTTCCTCCCATCGTTCTCATTAACGCTTTTTCTGGTTACAGTAAAATGTAACTTTATTAATGATCACTTCAGATTTTTTTTTGAGATCCAAAACAAGGAAATCTTCATGAGATGCGCAGTTAAAGGACACACGTTTTGGCTAGCGGAAAGTATGCTTCTGGGCATAGTTAGTTCCCTGAGGGGAAGAAAAAAAATTGGACTTGAAAGATTGAGGGATTAGAATTTTTATCGTCATAGTTGTACAAAGTTTACAAAGAAGGTTGGAAAACAGAATTCAAATGCTGTAGTAATCTAGCTCGAGATAATAACATTTCAAGTTAGCTAGACTAATATTAATATTAGCTGGACTTGTTGAGTTAGCTAGACTTTGTTCTCCAGTTCACATCTATAATATTAAACGTTATCATAGACTTCAGTGGCGTTCGGGGCGTTGGATTAGTTATCTGATGAGATATGTAAACCTAGGTACATAATTCCAATCTTAAAAAAATAACCTTGTTGTCTCTGTAAGCTTCAAGGGACGGCGTTGGTGTAGTTGTTAATTCAGTTGGTGTACCTGCGAGCTTTACCAACTTGCCTTGAACCCAGCTCGTGCTTGGCAAACGACGACGTTCATTTCACATTCAGAGTGTACTTTCCCTGTTGTTTAGCCTCAAAAAGGCGTCCGACTTGAAGAAATAAACTTTGCCATATCACATCAGGGTGGTCACACGAAAAACCCCGTATGACAGAAATGGCTTGACGTAAATGAAAACGATACTTCAGTCCTATTAAGTATCAACAAAAAAACAGCAGGTAATCAAATATATTTTTCAGTGCATAACAGCTCTGATGAAATTTGTCTTGAACTTGAGCAAAGATTTATTTTGTATCTAATGCAATGTCTGCAAGCATTTCATCATCTAAATTTAACTAATAACTATTTGTCGGATGAAAGATCTCCAAGGGTTTCATCATCTCAGTTTATCCAATCAGAATTTGTCTGATGAAGTATTTCACATGCAGAGATTTCCTCATTTGTTTTTGTAATGTTAAAAGGTCGACAGTGTAGAACTAGGCCTAATTTATTTTGTTATGTCTGCGGAGAACTTAGTGCGAAGGCCCAGAAGCTTACAACCACATCTGAGAGAAAGAAACTTTACAAGCCATGACCGCCGCATATTATTTGCACATCGTGCTCAAATGGGCTAGGAGACTGCTACAACAAGTGGAAGACATCCATGTCATTCGCCATTCCCATGATTTGTAGAGAGCCAAAAGACCATTTGACAGACTCTTTGTAAAATAAATGGCACAGGATATTCAACTAAGAACAAGGACAAAATCGTGTACCCAAGCTTGAACCCTGCAATGCGGCCTACCCCTCACAGTGAAAGTCTGCCAGCCCCAGCTCCACCAGATGATATTGAAGCTCTTCTGAAAGTCACAATAGGGCTGATAGATTATGTATCGGATGACGGCGACTTTGAGCCCCAGAAGTTTTCTCAGGCTGAACTGAATGATCTTGTCAGAGATCTCTCCCTTTCAAAGGATAAGACTGAGCTGCTGGCATCAAGACTGAATGAGAAGAATCTTTTGGAGTCAAGTGTTCGTATAACATACTTAGGGGAAAGGAATAACAAACCCTGTTTTTCTGTAGATTGCTTACTCTACTTTTGCAGTGATATTGATGGACTTCTCAATCATTTATCTTTAAATCATGAGCCTACAGAGTGGTGCTTGTTTATCGATTCCTCAAAACGAAGTCTGAAAGTTGTACTTCTCTATGATACAAATTTGAAGCCATCCATTCCCATTGCACATTTAGTTCATCTTCATAAATCTTATGGGAATATAGTTCTCCTACTTCGTGGCATTAACTACGACAGATATTCATGGAAAATATGTAGGGATTTAAAAGTCATTGGAATGTTGGTGGGAATGCAGTCTGGTTTTACAAAGTACTGTTGTTTTCTGTGACTGAGAAAGTCAAGCAGCTGATAAACACTATGCAGAATCAAACTGGCTATCCAGAACATCATACACACAATAATTTCCTATTACCTCCTCTGCACATAAAGGTTGGATTGATAAAGCAGTCCGTTGAGACTCTTGGCAAAAGAAACTCGTGAGGCTTTGAGTACATCATTAAAAAGTTTCCAAGAATTACACAGGCAAAGGTGAAGGAGGTCTATGTTGGACCTCAAATCAGAGAAGTACTGAAGGACGTCATCTTCAAAACAGTTTTGGATGAGGTTGAACTACCCACCTGGGATGCTTTCTGCTTAATCTGTAAGAATTTCGTGGGAAATGAGAAGACAATGAACTGCGAATAAGGTATATAACCTTTTGAAATGTTACTCAGCAATGGGATGTCTCATCTCACTTAAGGTTCATTTCCTGGATTTCCATCTTAATTTTTCCCGGCGAACCTTAAATCAGTATCAGGTGAACATGACGAGCGATTTCACCAGGATATAAGTGTTGTGGAAAAACGGTACCAGGTTTTCTGGAATGTCAGTATGCTAACAGATTACTGCTTGACACTATACCGTGATCATCAGGTTAGCAGTGTCATCCGAAGTCCAAATCGCAATGTTTCTAACTCATTGTGTGAATGGTAAGTACTAAACTTATTGATGACTGTGGTCTTTCCGTCCATATTTTTTCTTTTTAGAAACATGTTCTTTTATATATAAAAATTAAATCACTTTTTATTTGATCTAAGCTTATAACATTAGAGATGTTCTATGTTTCTAGGTTTAATTAAACTGTAGTATAAAACTTAAAAAAATATAATCTTACATATGTATATGCATATATATGTATATGTATATGTATATGTATATGTATATGTATATGTATATGTATATATATGTATATGTATATATATATAAAAGTGTGTGTGTCTGTGCCTGTACTGAAAAATTGGTACATTACACATAAAAATGGAGCACATTTTTGTAATCAGCATGACAAATTAGTCCAACTAGATACATTTTTGTATCTGATGAAGAAAAAAAGTTAGATTTTGTTGACCAGTATAATTAACACTGCTCGAGAGAAAGGTAAAGCCTCGGAAACACCATTAATAAGGGAGGCAAGGAGTAACACGTCAGTAACAACAATGAACTCTAGGTATTCCCAGAAAAGATATTTCACAAATACTTTACACGTTTTGTGATTTGAAAATTATTTTTGACCACAATAAGCTGCTCCTACGATCATACCCTTATTCTAGTGACTAAAATGACAAAATTTGAAGGATATTTAAAAGAGGATATATAGTATCGTAATGTGACGAGATACGATCACTTGAATACATACACTTGCACAAATTTTATTACTTTATTTAGAATAAATTTGAGCACTATTACAATATTAGTATCCCATTGTAATATAAAGATGTTTCATATACTAATTCTGGTCATTAGAGCTTCAGCTCTGACGCTTAAAATGTTGTTTTTTTTGCATTCCTATTTTGTAATCGATCCTGCTGGACCAGATTAAGACTAGCATAAGGGACATTTCTAAAATTTCAATTTTTTTTCAGTATTCACTCTAATTGTGGCACTTTATTCAATGACAAGCTTACACTAAGTACATACAATGAGCATTCCTTCTTACCTCACTTTGTAGTTAAAAACAGATATTGCTAGTAATTTATTTTCTTATGTT
>RDPX01000124.1:1925808-1941228 GCA_003991215.1 Morbakka virulenta
TAGTGATAGTAGTAGTATAAGTAGTAGTAATAGTAGTAGTAGTAATAGTAGTAGTAGTAATAGGAGTAGTAGTAGTAGTAGTAGTAGTAGTAGTAGTAATAGTAGTAGTAATAGTAGTAGTAGTAATAGTAGTAGTAGCAATAGTAGTAGTAGTAGCAGTAATAGTAGTAGTAGTAGTAGTAGTAGTAGTAGTAGTAGTAGTGGCAGTAGTAACAGTCATATTAAATTAGCATTTATATTATCCGACATTTGGCTCTATTTCCTTTTCATTTCAAACAAATGTTGATAACGCCTTTTACATACTCTGTAAATAAACGTAAAATCTAATTGGTGAAAATATTCGGAAAAAACAAATGCAATAATGATTCTATTAAGTAGGGGTACTGTTATACACTAGACAGTAACGCTGGCACCATATTAAATTTAAGATAGCCTGGATATATTGCATTATTATTAGCTGCTCTATTTCTCTACAAGGAAAGGTTTCGAGGCGTGTTTAGTTAACTCAAGCAATGCCAAGTTATACTTTTGGGAAACGTCTGCTTAAAGCTAAATGTCTGAAATACAGAATTGTTTCTTAAATAGGTTAAACTTTGATGTTTTATTTAACTATCGAATAATATAAAAGGTAATTGCACCTGGTTAGTTTATTTTACATTGTCTACAAGCACAGTTCGAATTTATTTACAAATATTCAATCTTTAAGTCTCAATAAAATTTCAAGCTAAAAAGCTATCGAGACCTTGTCAAATACAGTATCTTAAATAGAAGATCTGGATGGCAATCGATCATAGTTTTGATGTGAAAAGGTTTCAAAACAAAAAATTGGTACTTCAAGTCGAAGCTGCATTAAAAACTGAAGCCAAAGCTCTATCAGAAGATCCATCAGTAGTCGTACTAGAGTAAATTTGCCTGTGTTAAGTATCTTAAATCCACGTAAACTAATCGTAGCATCAAGATAATTCCTGATTTCAACAATCACATGAATAAATTATTTTTCACAGCAGTAAATATTTTGAAAAAGGTTTTTGAGCGGGGGTTACAAAAAAACTTTTTTGCAAGCAATATTTCAAGCTATACAGAGTAAGAACAAGTCCTTTGTAAAAGGTAAAAGAGATAACAAAGAATCAATGGATTCTTAATGAAATAAAAGCACAGGAAGAAGCAGATATGAAAAAAAAAGGAAAATTTTAAGCTGATCCTTGTTGAATTCAAACACTTACCTAAATCTACGGCTTCTTGGGCTGAAATCTAAACCAGATTTATTTTCGGCTCAGTAATCTGCCAAATAACCAGACTAATTTTCAAAATACCTATCGTTCGACATCCTTTAGAAACGTATATAGTTAGTTGTCTAGGCAACTAATCATACGAGGGTCCAAAAGGAAAGGATGTCGGAGTGCTTACACTATAGCCAAGAGGTTAAGCTCTTCACACAGGATTCTTGGCAAAAGAACATCGAAAAAAAAGCCAGATCAATTTTGAATGATGTTTGTTTTAGAAGAGTTATTTGTAAACGTAAGCTTAACATGCAAGGGGCTATTGTATTTCGTATCGCAAGAAAATTCTCGTAGAAGGACTCCATCAGAGCTCAACTTTCCAACGCAAACACTCGTTTTTACATATGGCTCTGAGTCTGCAGTGTAACGTAACTATGATGTTACGGAAGCTTATCTTCCTTTCTTGCAGTAAAACCAGAGCTAAGTTTTAACATTACTGGCTACACAATTTTGTTCTTAGCCACCTATCATATATGTCCTTCTCTATCTACACACATAAATTTATCTGTATTTATATTATTTTATTTATTTATTTATTTTTGCTTGAATGTAGATGAATGTACACATGCATTTCAACTGAAATATCCTAAAGTTGGCATTTTGTATGTCACTTCAAAACAAATAGTGCAGCACTTTTAAAATGCTGTGTCTAATAATGTTTCTTCCTAGTCTTGTAATATATTTTGATAGCTAATAACGTTTGGAAAATGTGTCCAGTGATCTGGTTCTGCGTGATAATTTGCCGATTTCTGAGAAGATGGGAAAAGGACATGGTTTTAGGAGAGGATGGAATGATAACTTTTAAAAAAACAGTTGGTGGAAATTCAGTAATGTGAAAAAGTGCATCATATTTGTTTTAAAAATTTTGATGGTCTGAAAAATCTCCTTCCTCGTTTAAATAACTAAATTTCTCTGCATTTTAATTTTTTATCTTTTTGATATAAAATTACAATTTAAAAATTTTATTTCATTGATCCCAAATCCTTGTTGCAGTTTTGAGGGTAAAAGAATTTTTCCTACAGCTGTTAGGAATAGTACCAAATTAGGATGTCTTTCTTTTGTCGATGTTTGAATAGATTTGAAAGGAAAGCTTGCTGTTTTAGTTTGCGCTTAATTATACCAACTCCAAGGTAAGTTATTCACTTTTACTGTTATTTGGCCACATTTGTAAGTACCACTAAACAAAATATTCTGTCTGAAATAGCCAGTAACAACACATCAAGAATCACGAATAGTCTTAAGCATGGGAAGGCTAGATGTATTGCGATTCCTATTTTACTTTGCAGAAATATCTGACATCAAAAAGTTTGACAATTAGATACCATTGATGATGTCTTCTTAGAAAGAATGAGAAGAACAATTACTTAAAAGTTATTTTCTGTGTTATATACAATAGTAATATATCATAAAAAGATGTCATAAAAAGATGTCTGTTAATTTCTTAATCCATGCTATGAATTGAATAAAACTCATACTTCCCTGTTAAGCCTTGCCTTTTCGAATAATCGAATCATTGTTGTATAGTGCCTCCGAAATAATCAAATCATAAGGTCAAGTCAGTAAATAACAATGTACATAAAATGCTGGACTGTTGATAACGGAAAATAAAAAAAATAAAGGAAAGACATATCGTGGTGACCGTTAAACAAAATCACCCTAATAAACACAATGCACCCCTCACCGTGTTGAAATCAGTTAAAAAAATAAAGAAATAAAGTTGTATTGCGGTACCTATTACTTCATATAGCTTGAGAGAAAGGGTAGTATTCTCACAACATGTTTCATATGGGTTTTTGTCTGTTGCAAAAAAAATCCTTTTATTTTGACGCCATCTCAAAGTTGTTAGTAAGCTGTACGAACCTTGATATTCAAGCTGACAGTAACTTCTGATGCATCTTGCAAATCGTATAGCATAACTGTTTTTTAGAAATGTAGTATGGTTTTTTTTAGGGAAAAGCCTACCTATCCAGTTCTTTTATTTAAAGTTGCCTTGAATGACTTTTCGTACTTTGCCAGCTTATACAGATGTAGGTTAACATGCGAGTGCACTCATTTTTAATAACTTGTGAAGTCTCCCTGAAGTGCAATTCTTCGCTGAATACCAACCTTCATAAGTTTTGCAATAAAACTGAAAAATTCTGTCCATACTTCACAAAGATGTTGTTCTTTTTCCTCCTCAGGAATAATGGAAGCTACAGTCAGTACTACCGCTTCACACATCCGCTGTAGGGAAAATAAACTTTGTCAGTCGTACTTTTACATCACTGAAGATATAAGCCACAATAACTTTTTCTCATTAATAAATTAAATAAGACAAACATTATAATGCTTCAAAAATTGAATCCTCTCTCTCTCTCTCTCTCTCTCTCTCTCTCTTTCTGTCTTGCCATCTATCTATTTTTTCAATGTTTCTTTTTAACTTTTCTGTTCTCTTACCTACGTGTGTATATATCCAGATAGGAATAGATCAGAGCGTTTCTTATCATGATTTGTCAATAATATTTAATCTTTTGCTCTTTTGCTCAATGTAGCAATATTAAACTATAATTAATTTAAAAGATTATATTTAGTAGCAATATAATCTTTAGTTTTTAAACGCTTCACTGGAAGTGATCTGTGTAGTAAATTTGTTCTCAGAAATCTTGTTTCATAATATTAATAAAATTTCTTTTTACATTTTGTAAATAAACGAGAAGCACCGCCAGGGCTTGCAACCCAGTATGATTATGAGCATGATGATAGAATGATGTAAAAGATTAGGTGGCATATTGACGTGTTGATGATTATTGGAATAATATTAAATCTTTCCAGAAAATAGTAATTTTTATATTTTATAAGATTTTAAACTTTTTCCTTACGCTGCATCAACCCAAAAAGAAAAAAGTAGGATAAGAACAAACTTACCGGTTACCTGAAAACCTTTGGTATAAGAATTGACAAAAGAAGACGTTTTAGACAACTTGGCTATTGTTGTCTTCCAAAATGCCATGTTAGTCTAAGTGTATTGTTACATCACTTCATTTAACAAGGTTTGAAAGATACCCAGTAAAATAGTTCCTCTTTACTGAACCTTAGGATCCCACAGCCTCCGTATTTTTCCATGCAAAGTTACCTGAAATCTGGTTTGACTGTCGTTGCACTAACGACTATGTTACACCTACTTTCCTACATATATGCAGTTATAAAAATCAGTTGAACTGAGTGGCAGCAGTAACTCATTGATAGTGCAATCCTACAACATAGGATCAGGTCCTTAAATGTCAATGTCAGAGATTTGTTGTTTACAAGTAGGGTGTTGCAATGTCTTGTAAGAGACTCGTTTATAGACTTTGAGATACCCTTATCTTGACAATGGTGGCAAAATTAAGAGGGTAGGCCACGTAGATGTGTAGCCATTTTAAGCACCCATCAAATAAGGCACTTTTTGTAAATGCTCCAGCAAGAATTTAGAATTTTGCACTTATTTAACCCCCCTCATCCCCCGTAAATGGGGAAAATTCCTAGCAAAGAAGTAGGAAAATTCATCATAATTTCTTTACGGAGAATTCGTAAATGAGAAACCGTGTCAACTTCACAAATATTCTTTCCGATCTACCTCTCCTGCACCAGTCTTGTCATGACCGCCATGGTCAGCCCTGTTATTACCTTCACTCTCTTTCATTTGCTGTATACAGCTGCAAACAGGATATCTTTTCCGAAGTCTTTTCGTCATACAANTCCCTCTCTCTCTCTCTCTCTCTCTCTCTCTCTCTCTCTCTCTCTCTCTCTCTCTCTCTCTCTCTCTCTCTCTCTCTGTTGTACTTCACACCACGTATTGTGATTCTGCAATTCTCACAATTATGGTTATATCATAAATGCTAGAATAAACAGTGAAAAAAGGCAGGGCAGATTTCCCGCCATGTGGATTCATCACTTCCACAAAATTTGAATGAACGTGAATATTAGTTCTCAACTAATGGCATCAAATATTAAAGAAGAGAACCTGAGTCTACAGCATCTCCATGTTCTGATCCCGGCCGATAACCTGTGATCGCTAACCAAGCTCTGTGAATGACAAGAGCTTAAAAAATACAGGGCTATCAATTTAATTTCCTTAAATGGCTCAGTTTACAGAAGATTCGTTGGTGCAGAGCCGTTTTATCATTTAACACAATTTCTCAAAATGTGCTACTGACCTTTCTACCTAACATTTGTTCACCGCTATGGCATGGGATCAAATACCGCCAACAAGGGCTTTGTGTATTCACCTGTCATATTTTTATTTCCAAATATATACTGGCGAATAGACTGATTGGATCCGTAGCAATTTTAAACCTGATATGAAGATATTCCGTAACTATGTTGAAATTCATTTATCTATCATATTAAAGTGATGCAGTTTAATTTTTAGCACATTTAACCAAATTTGCTACATTTTTTAAAAGCACATTTTTTAAACATTAAAGATTAAGGTTTCGTGGCCTGTTGATGGTAATAAATTTTGAAATATTAGTAATTTTTAGGATTTTTTTTGAGAGGTACAAGCATTTTTCCAAAATGGCGCAATGTAGAAACGTTGGTGGAGCTTGCGGGCTGTAAATCTTACATAAAGTTGTTTATGCTAGTTACATTCAACAACATCAACCATATCTTTGATGTAAGAAACTGTAATTTTAAGGAATTTAGATCAACTTACTGTTGAAGAGGGCCATGGTTGCACAAAATCGAACTACCGTAATCGTTCAAATAAGCCCCTGGGCGCTTATTTAATTTTTATGCTTTTCAGGCGCTAATTTGAGAGTGGCGCTATTCAAACGATTACGGTAGTGGACGGTGAATTGAAGAAGTTTCCTGATAAGAAAAACAAAAAAGAATAAAACTTGTTAAAGAAAAAGTGTTATTCTTTCTTTTCCAAGTGTTCCCTTCCCTCCATGCAAGGCATTGAATTTTTTAATCGAATTTCTCCGTGAATTCCGAAATTTCGAATAAGCGCCCAGCTAGAACAAAGGGGGGCACTTGTTCGAGAGGGACACTTATAAAATTATTTTCTGAAAAAGGAGGTGCTTATTCGAGAGGGACGCTTATTCAAACGATTACGGTATCCGTCTCTGATGGTGAGATTAACTTATATTACTTTGTTTACATGACCCTTTTTAGGATTTTCAAACTCTTTAATTTATGTAACTTGTTTTTCAAATTAATCATTTATAATTATTATTCTTATCAGTGTTATTATCATTAATAATATCATTATCATTGTCAGTATTGTTTTGATATAATTTTTACAGCATGGTTTCAATTATCTTATTTTTATACTTTATTGTCGTCAATTTTAATTATTATTTTGTTATTTTACATTTTTTTCTATTTTTTGAGTTATTGTTAGTTTTCCAACTCCGCCGAAGCCTGTCCCAAGCCAAGTTGGAAGAGGAGGGTTGGGCCTAGAGCCTGTATCCCCACCCTGTAAAAGAAGAAAAACTACAGAAACAGCAAGAAGAAGTAACCATTCAGGTCAACATTACTAGTGAAGAGTGAGATCTGGAACAGCAGGAAACTTATCTCAGGAGATGACGTCACCTGCTAATTCTTCTGATGTATCTATGACGGGTGTAGATGAAAGCCGAGAGGAAATTTATACCTCGAACACCCGGATCCTCTCCGCCAAGCATATAAAGAAGTTTGGAATGTGGAGCGTGAGGACCATGCATGAGGTAGGAAAACTAGTACAAGTGATTAATGAGATGAAAAGATACAAACTGAAAGTATGTACTAGGTGTTAGTGAAACAAGATGGACCGCTCAAGGAAGTTTAACAAGTGAAGGAATTACTGTGTTATATTCTGGTGGTGAAGCAGACCACATGAGGGGAGTTGCAATACTACTGGACAAGGAAGCCACCAAAGCAATAATCAGCTGGGAAGCAGTATCAGATAGGATAATCACAGCAAGATTGGATGGAAATTTACTGAAAACATCTATCGTACAAGTCTATGCACCAGCAGAGAGAGTGCAGAACAAGAGGCAAAGGACGAGTTTTATAACCAGTTGCAAGACACTATTGACAGCCTACCTAGTCATGACGTGAAGATTGTTATGGGGGATTGGAATGCAAAAATAGGATCCAACCGCTCAGGCTTTACTAGGGTAATAGGCCCACATGGTTCTGTGAATAACACCAACGACAATGGAGAGCGAATGGTAGAATTTTGCAATGAGAATGATCCTCGCATTGGCAACACCTTTTTCAGGCACAAAAATATTCACAAATGGACCTGGAGATCTCCGGACGAAAACACACAGAATGAGATAGACTATATATGCGTAAATACGAAGTGGGGCTCGTCATTAATAGACGTCAGGACATTAGAGGAGTAGACGTTTTCTCGGACCATCACATGCTTGGAGGCAAGATCAGATTGAAGATAAAGAAAAGAAAAAAACAGACCGAAAGGAAAACATATGCTGTCGAGAAATTACTTAACCCTGAGGTTTCGGAACGCTTCCAGGAACAGGTAGAGAATCGATTTGCAGTACTTCAAAGAGATACAGACATAACCGAAAAATGGGAGTGTTTTAAAGATGCAATAAATGAAACGACTAGAAATATTGTTGAACAGAGGAGAGGGAATAAAAAAGAACAGTGGATTTCTGAGTAATCCTGGAAATTAATTGACGAGAGCTGGACTTCAAAAGGCAACAGAGATCAAGCCAGAACAAGAGAACAGGCCAGAGATGCTCAAGAATGTTACAAGCGGGTTGACAGAGCAGTGAAGAGGAGTTATAGAAGAGACAAACAAGTGTAGTTTGAAAAGAAAACAAGGGAAGCACAAGATCCAGCTGAGCGAAATGACACAAGAGAATTATTTAAGATAGCGAAGTAACTTTTTTAAAAAAGTAGTTACGTAAATATTCCGGTGAAGAACAAAGATGGGGGAGTGCTGGCAACTGAAGAAGAACAAAACAAAGATGGGTTGAACACTTCCAATAGGTTCTCAATCAACTGGTTTTGGAAACACAGTTTATGTGGAACAGCTACTCCCAGGGAACACAGGACCTAAATATAGAAATGGGACCTATTGCAAGAAGGGCAATTAAGAATGCCATCAAAAAGATAAAAAAAAATAACAAGGCTCCAGGAGTGGATGGTATCAATAGTGAATTCCTGAAAGTCGGAAGAACTACAGTCGAAGACCAGTTTGTTTAATTGTTTAATAAGATATGGGAAGAAAATAGAGTGCCAGTCGAGTGGAGCAAGAGAGTGAAAGTGAAGTTACCCAAGAAAGGAGATCTCTCGGATTGTAATAACTGGAGAGGAATAACACTACTTTGTACTGCTGATAAAATCTTCAGCAGAGTTATATTCAAGCGTATACTTAGAGCAGCAGACAGTAGACTACTTGAAGAACAGGCAGGTTTTCGGGAAGGGAGATCATGCAATGAGCACATTTTCACCCTGAGAAACATCGTTGAACAAAGTTTGGAATTCCAGTCAGAATTAGTCATTAACTTCATTGATTTTCGTAAAGCTTTTGATAGTATTCATAGAGAATCACTCTGGAAGATCTTGAACATATACGGAGTTCCAGATAAGATAGTTACAATAGTAAAATCAATGTATGATCACCCTACTTGCGGTGTCAGGACGAGTTCAGGAATGACAGAAGAATTCGAATTTATCTCCAGAGTAAGACAAAGCTGTATACTATCCCCTTTCCTGTTCATCATTAGATTTCGTCATGAAGAAAGCGATGGTAGGAGAAGATTTTGGCATCCCCTGGGAAAATGACACAAATCTCACGGATCTCGACTTTGCTGATGACATAGCATTAGTGGCTCGTGATATTAGGACGTGTGAAGTTATGACAAGTAGACCACAAACCGAAAGTATAAAGGTTGGGCTTGGGATAAACGAAGGTAAGAGTAAAGTAAGGAACATTAGCAAACACCAAGCAAGACAAGTGACAGTCAAAGGAGAACCATTAGAAACAGTCAGAAAGTTCCAACACCTGGGAAGTTACATTACGGACACCGGTGAAGCAGAAACAGACAAAACCAATAGATTAGGCAGAGCTGGGGCAACATTTAGATCTATGGCAAATGTATGGAAATCACGGCAGGTGAACACCAAAACCAAGATAAAGCTATACAGAGCAATAGTTATTTCCACAGCTCTCTATGCAAGTGAAATATGGAAGATAACAAAAAAATTGGAGCGGAAGCTAAACTCCTTTCACCTGCGAAATCTCAGAAGAATTTTGGGAATTACATGGAGAGACAGGATATCAAATGAAGAAATTTACAGGACACTACAAACACAGCTACACAGATTGGTAGAAGAAAGAAGGTGGCGGTTAGCAGGACATATCCTAAGGTTACTGCCTGGAAGACATGCTAGACATGCAACAACATGGAAGCCGGTGGAAGGAAGAAGGAAGCGTGGCAGACTTACGAGAACATGGCGGTCAACCTTCAAAGACGATTTACTTATTCGAGGACTGCTCAGGCCGTCTGTCAGAACTGCTCAAGCCGTGGCTGAGGATCGAGTTCGATGGAGACATCTTGCTACCCTATGTCCTGTATAGGACAGGAGGAACTAAGGTCTAAGGTAAGGTTAGTTTTCCACCATTTGTTGATTTGTGACATACCTCATACAGCCTCAATTTCAGTATATATATGCATTTTGTTAAGGACAGTCTTGTTTTTCTTTAATTACTATCAGGGTCTGATTTCACTTCTTAAATATCAATTTATAATATATATATATATTGTATATATACATATATACATACATACATACATACATAAATACTTACATACAAATGTACATACATATATACATACATACATTTATACATACATACATATATACATACATACATATTTACATTCATACATATATACATATGTACATATATATGTATATATATATATATAACACTGTTATTGCTATGTACATATATCTCTGAAATAATCAGAAAAAGAATAGGAATAATATTATATTTTTTTATAAAGAGGTAGTAGAAAAGACAAAATGTGAATTCTGAAAACATACCGTCAAATAAATGTCTTTAATATCCTTGGAATGCTTCTCTCCGAGTTTTTCTATCTTCTCTATGAATAGAGCTCCGTTGTCAATTGATTCTACAGCTTCGTCAAATGCGTGGTATATTTTTCTTGGGTGGCCTTGTAAAACCGTCCATTGCTCTATTTCGGCTACAGAAGCCAGGCCCTTGAATTCGGGGAACACAGAGCTCATTTCAGGATGTTTCGTGAACAACCTAGTAATGTATAATTAAGTTAGACAACAGATTAATATATGTAATACCTTGCTTTGCCAATTAAGGGTGAATTTTTAAATACAGTAATACTGCTGGCTAATTAAATGCTATTAACCACAGGATAGTATAAAATTATGGAATCATGGCGGAGGAGTTGGCTGAACCCCTAAACAGTTTTCATAGCCTCCCCTTCAATTACTTTCCGTTGATTCTGTACAATGTAAGAGAAACGTGTTAAAAAACAGACACGGGCTCATTTAATGATGTCTTGAGTGAGGTTAGAACTTTCCAAAAATTAATAAATGTGACTCATGTTTACTTCCATTCTCTTCATAATATCATTAATTCCTTCATGTGGAGGTAAAAAGTCTTTTACTCTAAATTCTCTTATCAATCTTCCTGACATGTCCCAAATAGCTCAATCTCATTTCTCTTCCTTTTTCATAAATATAATTCACTCTAAATTCTCTTATCAATCTTCCTGACATGTCCCAAATAGCTCAATCTCATTTCTCTTCCTTTTTCATAAATATAATTCACTCTAAATTCTCTAATCAATCTTCCTGACATGTCCCAAATAGCTCAATCTCATTTCTCGCCTTAGTGCATATTGCCATCTTCCCTGCAAAACTCATGTTACTCGTAAACAACTATATGTAAGTTACTATATGTAAGTTACAACTATTATCTCTCATTATCAGCACTGGTGGAAGATTTACTTGAGAATACATATGCTTTCCATGGGTATGAAAATAACTNTAATCAATCTTCCTGACATGTCCCAAATAGCTCAATCTCATTTCTCTTCCTTGTTCATTAATATAATTCACTCTAAATTCTCTAATCAATCTTCCTGACATGTCCCAAATAGCTCAATCTCATTTTTCTTCCTTTTTCATTAATATAATTCACCCTAAATTCTCTTATCAATCTTCCTGACATGTCCCAAATAGCTCAATCTCATTTTTCTTCCTTTTTTATTAATATAATTCACCCTAAATTCTCTTATCAATCTTTCTGACATGTCCCAAATAGCTCAATCTCATTTCTCGCCTTAGTGAATATTGCCATCTTCCCTGCAAAACTCATGTTACTCGTAAACAACTATATGTAAGTTACTATATGTAAGTTACAACTATTATCTCTCATTACCAGCACTGGTGGAAGATTTACTTGAGAGTACATATGCTTTCCATGGGTATGAAAATAACTTGACAAAAGGGGGCTTGGATCTAGTGACTGCTCAAAGTGCCAACATGGTTGGCACCAAGGATAAATTTTACCTATTTCCCTTCCAGAAATCTTCAGAAAATATATTTTCTATATTTGCTATTGTTGCAATACTGAAATTTTTACTCCTCAATAGTGATACTTAAAGTATCTGATCAGTAAGACGTTGGCTACTGCATCAGCCGAAGTCTCCCTTTCTACCGCCCATGTATTCTTGAGGAGCTATGACGCTGGTGTTGACAAGCCACTTAATAGTAAAGACATTCTGGCCGTCAATATAATAATTGGCGATTTTAACTACTCATACAAGTTGACGTTTTGAATGTTTCACTAATACCACAATTTTCAAATTTTTCAGGATCCAGTCCCATTGGATAGTATTCACTGTTTGTAGAGTAAGAAGTTTCTATTTAAGTGTCGCTAAACTAAGTTCATTTAAAATTGAACTTCTAAAATAACCAACGTTCAAGGAAAACTCGTTTCAAACATTAAAAATTAACCTTTCTTTAGGAACTCAAGGTATCTTTCAGTACTGAAAGTACTGGCAGTTTCTCTTCAGCGAATTCTTACAGCACTCAATCACATTTTTGAGGGATCACGCACGGTATTTGTGCCAATCAAATAATCAAATATTAAATTTAAGTCAATTTAAAAAGGAAGATAAAATGATTGAGTTAACAAAATATAAATATAAATATTTAATATAAAGCTACTTGATACGGAATTTTATTAAAGAGTAAACCCTCAAGAAATGTTTTCATTTTTATACAATTTCTTGGCAAGGAATATTTCAACAATGAAAGTTTCTGAATTTTCTTACTAACTTAGTAGAGTTCTATCAACCGATTTCTTTCAAACAAACTCCATGGAATATCAATAATGGAAATGATAGTTCAATATTTGCCCAGATTGATTCTCCAGTTCTGAATAGAGCGGCTATAAGCCAGGAAATTACTTGTGGATAAAAACTATCACGTTTTTGTATTGCTTGAACTATAAAATCATAAATAATGTACTTTATTTGCCAAGTGATAACTATATAAAATGAAACATATCATTTAAAAGGGAGATGTCGGAAATTGTTTGTATTCTCTCTAGGAAATAGAGATGTATGATAATTTATCTTTAAGGCCCTTAGAAGAGACTACTTGGAAACAAGTATATGGACTCTTTTACAGGACACTTTGGTAAATTTTACCTAAATTTTGGTAAATTTCTAACCTTGGTGAGAAGAGTTTCCATATTTCATCACTCAAGAAATTAAAAATATTTGTAAAACAAATCTCCCACTAAAAAGGAAAGGCTCATTAGAAACTACAAGCTTTTTGAGATTTCCTGAATTTCGTAACAATAAAACTAGACTTCTAATTTAGTGAGATGAAGTTTTGACTTTTTTTATGATTTAAAGTTGATAATGGAATACCAACCATGTTAAGCAAACAATTTTTTTGGATAGCAAATATCATACGTTTTGGAATATTTAATTTTTTCCAAAAGCTTGCATCTAATTAGTTGGAAAAAAATTAGCATTAATATTACATATCATTCTTGTTAAAGAAGATACCTTGATCAATGTGATGTGTTGCCTTTTTTCCAATTAGAATTTGAAAGCTTTTACACTAATAGTGTGTTCTTTGCTTCAATTTAAAGCTTTAAATGTACACTACAGGGCTTTTAAAAAACAGTGATAAAATAGACCTTTCGAAGCTCACTGAGAAACCATTAACTTCAGTGCTTAGAACAACCACGAAAGGGGAGTGGGGGCAACACTTCATGTAAACGGTAGAGAAAGAGGGGCTAAAACCGGATATGGTTCCTCCTGATGATGTTCTGTTGCCAAGAATGCAGTTTTGGAGTTTCATTCATAATTAGAACAAAGGAGGAGTCGTGGCTTAATGGTTAGTGCAACTGCACAGTAACCAAGAGTTCCGTGTTCGATTCCCCGAGCTGTTGAGGAGAACTTGGAATTTTGCAAAGAAAATTCACTGAGTGCTCGCGCTCCGTAAGTTGAAGTACACACTTAATTTGTATATTAGTTCAGCCAAAAGTCTAATGCAAGAGCATAGTATGGTATAGTATAGCATAGTATAGTATGGTATAGTATAGCATAGTATACTATAGTATAGTATAGTACAGTACAGTATAGTATAATATAGTGCAGTATAGTATAGCATAATACAGTATAGTATAGTATAATATAGCATACTATAGTATAATATAATACAGTATAGTATAGCATAGTATAGTATAGTAAAGTATAGTTAATTATAGTATAGTATAAGATGGAATAGTATAGTGAGTAGTGAGTGGTGAGTGGTGAGTTGTGACTTGTGACTTGTGAGTAGTGAAAAACGAAAAGTGAAAGGTGAAATGTAAAACTGATCCCTTAAAACACTATCCTTTCCTTTCAGATCGTTCAACAGTCTGTTGAAATACCTGCTGGTAAAATAACGCACAAAACCTTTCGTGTCGATTATTGGTTGGCACCTTGTGGAATAGTAAATAAGCTAAGCTCGTTAGGGAGCCCTGAGCCATGCTGGTTAGGAATTTGACGGCTGCATTAGTCTTATTTTTTCTATTGATTATGCTCTGCTAAGGATTATTCGGAAAACAGACTGTTATCACATCAGCTTTAAACATGTTTATTATTTATTTTTTAGTGGATACCTTACTAGTTGATGGAATAAATGCTCAACCTAAGTTTTGTAATCTTTGTTTGAAATTAAACTACACCAAGTACTTTTTCAGGCTACACATTTGCCACATATATTTTTTCAGATTTTTAAAGAAATTTAGTTTAGGGGTACTTTTAAATATTTGTTGATACTCGTTATTGAAAAGGTTAAATGACAGTGCACGCAAAGTAGTTTTACCGCCGTCTATACTATTGATGTTATGCTTTTAATCTTCTAATCTTTAAACTTGATCCCAAACAGATTTTGCGGAAGCAAAAATATTTGATTGTTTAATTTCTGTAGCAAAGTTATAGATTTTGACCCCGTTGAGCAAAGCAGATCGGATTTCTCATTTAATAATTTCTGCCAGAAAGATATCCTTTATTGCTGTTAGACTTTTTCGATGCACCAACAACGGCTTTTCCCGCGAGACATTGTTGAAGGTATCGTAACGTTGGTGTATTTTTTTCTTTTCTTTTTTTCAATAGTGTACAAAAGACCAACTGAGACTACTAACTGCTAAGCTCAATTTTTGCTCGTCAGTTATCCTTTATGGGTCATGTACTGAGACACGACAGCCTAGAAAAACCCCTTTTCCTTGATATGGTTATTAAGAGAAGAGAAAGAGAAAGAGAGAGAGAGAGAGAGAGAGAGAGAGAGAGAGAGGGAGGGAGGGAGAGAGGGAGAGAGAGAGTGGCAGACCAAAGACTCAGCTGAGTGAAAACGTCAAAGACATATATGGATTAACTGTGATAAGTGGCGAGAGGAATTGAATCCACAGAAACCATAGCGTCTGGTAGCAGTGAGGCATGACCCACATGAAGTGCGCTGAACCGCCTACGAGTGGGACATGGCAGGTGTATGGCATCCAGAAAGTCTTGGGGTTTCGCGCCCTAAGATCTCTACATCTGCGCCCAGCTGCAGACTATGCAACACTTATTTAGCTGCCCAACCGCCCCAAACTGCCAACCAGAGGACC
>RDPX01000124.1:1944161-1962807 GCA_003991215.1 Morbakka virulenta
CCTGAGGTAATTTAATGCTATTCACTTTAATTCTATTCCTATTTTCATGTTGATAAAATGCTTAAAAACAGCAATGGACTGGGATATGTTCGAATAAATAATGGCAAATTCGATCTAGCTGTTTCCCAATTAATGGTTTCGAACATCTCTACCCTGTTGCCCATAGCTATTAGCCTGGGTATATAAGAAATCTCCACCCCAGCTTCATATAGTCCGTCTTTTCCAACAGTAATGAGACTGGCCGTAGGGAGCTTTTTATCAAACATTAAATACACTAAAAGTAACTGTCAAGTAAATAAGTAACAAATTTCAGTATGTGTCTTTCTAATACATATTTGATATGCACTATGACCTGGTTCCTAGTTTATGCAGCTTGTACACTGACATATTTCTGTCATTCGTGTGTAATCAGCAGATGTTAACATTGAAAAAGATTACAGAGATTGATGGATATATAATCGGTAAACCAGATTAGATTTCAACATATTGATAAAGAATATTTGCAGGTAGATTGGTCCAAAGGAACATCTCTAGCTTGCAAAGATATTATCAGTCACGAAAATGTGTTTACTTTCTCAAAAACTTTAGTTTCAAATAAACAAAATGGATCATCTTTAATTTATCTTTTAAAAGCCGGTCCAAGTTAAAAGAAAAATGGGTGTAAAATTGTTTATTAATAATAACGTAGGCTTAAACTTGGAGTAAAAACATCGCAAATATTAGTAGTAACTAAGACGGTACCTATCATGTAAAGTATGATGTTGTTCCTCTTTGTCAAAACGACCCCCCCCCCATCCCACACACACACACACACACACACACACACACACACACACACACACACACACAAACCAACCCAAAATGTCTGGTAATCAATGCAGAATCCAGCGTTAGTTGGATTCTACATTGATTAGAAGTTGATTTTCACTGCTAAACGTCTAGTAACCGTTGCTTTATGTAAATCATTATGAACTGAAAAGTTATATTCATTAATAAACAAATCACGATTCAGTCAATTCTGAACCAGATTGAAATTGGTGTCTGTCTCAAAAGCGAGATGGACTTTAATTTCTGTCAATTAGTTAAAACGTTTTTTTTTCAGTTATCACATAGAAATAGGGTGCAATATGAGAAGAGTTATAGTTTAACAACATATTTTGAGTCTTGTGATTTGTGGTTGATGGTGATTTAGTTGGCGGACAAAAATGAGTGATAACAAATACCGAAAACAAACTTCCCTCTGTAAATAGTTGTACTCGCAGGAAAGTGTAGCTATAAATTGTATTCCAAGCACAATAGCTAAGTAAAAATCAAATCTGTATTTACTTACCTGATAAATATACCTGTTCCAAATGTTAAACTATTTTGTTTGATAATTCCCCAACTGTTCTTGATAATATTTTTCTGAAATGGTGACAAAGGAAATACAGTTGGTCTATTTAGGGAATTTTTATCGTACTTCCTGAGGTCACCTTTGGACAATCCGCATCCCATACTACTTGACGTTCATAGATGACACAAAATTCGTTCTCTGGAAATGCCGCAAAAGTTTTTCCACGGGCTAATGAAATATGGTTTTATCCGTAGGTGCAACAAACATCGAACATATTGCTTATTGTCATATCCTTTTATAGAAACAGATTATATAAACAGATTAAATATTTTTGAAAATTCAAATATTAACAAATTTGTTATGCATTGTTTCTAAAATAGGCACAGATTAAGCTGTTAAAGCAGGTATCGTCTTGCAAATTCTAATGAAAATAATTTACTGTTCTCCATAGCATGCTTAAGTATTTGTATTGGCAAAAGTTGGATTAAACAGCCAGATTAGTAAAGATTCTAGCACCCTGGTTTTTTTCCGTTTTATGAGTTTTTTAATAACCCTGATAGCAGCCAGATAATTATTGGTAGAAACAATTAAAAACATCCAAATCTTTTATATCAGTACTACAAAAATTGAATGATCTATGTTTTTGAATACTTCTTGCAATTACCACGTTGAGCCTTTTATAACTAAGAACACTTCATCTGCTTACTTGAAACAATACCACAATTTTCTACTCTTTTTCCATACTGCCATAGTAGATATGCAATTTAATGATCTCCAGCAAAAACAAATCTCTTCCCATTAAAGTTATCTCGTTTCAGAATTGCAGAAAAAATACACACAATATGTAAAACTCTTTCTTTAGCTTCGGTAATCCTTGATATAATTCCGTATTCTGTTATTCTGTTTTGACCTTAACATGCGTCAAGTGCTTCTTTGAAACCTAAATATGAATTAAAGGGTATTGTAGCAAATCAATAAAAGATAAAAAGAGAAAAATGTTTCTCGTCGCAGTATCGTTTACTACAAAATCTCTATTGATAATAGTTGATTTGATTTAATCAGAGTAAATATTATTCACACCAAAGGAAATAAAAACCTCTAAGAATCTGATGTTTGGAAAATATCTCTGACATAACAATTAGCACCATATACCATGTGAAAAGAGATCACAGGTATGTAACACGTCCTTGATCTGAGAAGCTAATATGTTCTTATTGCAAGGTGCAAACAAATATTTGTTATTGTTTTTTTTTAAATGAACAGGTTGCTTTTTTTACGCTATTTCAAAACCTCGTCAGTCATACACAGAATTTACGTTAGATTTAAAAAAAAACATGAGCCTGCAAGACAATTTAAGTAATTTTCATGACAAATCAATGAAACAAGAAAAATGTCTTTTGTCAATCACACTACATTTATATCAACTAAGTGCACCATATTAGACAAATATGTCGATGTCTGCCAAGATAGGTTTATGACTACCTGAACATATTTCAAAATATAATGATACTAAAAAGGTATCATTACATTTTTACGATATAATGTAATATGATCAAAATATTTGACACCGCGTCACACTAACCAAATTTAAACAATCGGAACATGCCCGCTCTCACCAACGTCATAAAAATGAAGTCTGAATGAATGGACAAGACACTTAAATACTCATATGGAGATATGAATGGTGAAGATGTTGATATTAAGGGAAACTTTTCCTTCTCATTTCTCCTTTTCTACTTTCATCTAATACCTTTATTAAATGAAGTTAGTCTTTCCTACGTTTAAATGGTCGTCAATATTAGCAATACCCAGTAATTGGTTACTATTAATATTCATTGGTTGACATTTTAAATAAGGAATAAAAAAATTATTTCCCATCAATGGCCCTTAATAATTTTGAATGAAGTTCGCTTGAACAGTTGAGAACAACTCTGGGAGCAATTGCACCCTATTTTAAATGTCCACAGGTGGAGTATTGTGGTACTGTTCCCTGATCTAAGGACTGCTTGCTTAGAAAGCTACAGACCTACTGGCTGTAACAATGGAGGTTTAGTTAAGTCAGGACACAGGATGACCCATGCTGTTTCTATAAAATACTTCATATACGAAGGAAATACTAGGTATACGGAATGTATACTATCACCTGACAATGCCCCTACTGCCTTGTAGATTACACCTAGAACGTCAAAAGGCCGTGAAGTACACCTGATACAAATCCCTTAAAAGGCATCGGGGAACCACTGATATTCTGCTATAAAATCATGAATCCAGTTCAATTGAATCTAGTTAAAGCCATCAATGGAGGTCAGTTTGGTCAAGCGATGATCTCTTTGTCCTGTAGAGTTAGTTATGTCAGACCACAAGTGACACTTGACTGTCACCTAGTTACTTTCCGCAATCCATAACTGAAAATTGCCACCTGGAACGTATGCAACCTATACAAGAAAGGTAAATGTAAGGATATATTGAAAGAAATGTCACAGATGAACATCAATGTACTGGAGCTCCTTTAGAAAGAGTCTGACAAGATAACTACTGAGTACAGGAAAAAAATCTTTATTTTTGAGAAGAAATACATAAACAGGTAGTGGAGATTCTTTTAAATCAAAGTAAAACCAAATCAGTGAAGAGCTGCTGGGCAATATTGGATCCTCTCATGCTTGTAAAGAAAGAAGCCAAGCATTTAAAGACTGGCATTGTTCACATGCACTAATCACCAGGTACGGTGATGAGGGGACTGAGAAATTTTACGAAAAAGTAAATCAGCCATTAAATTAACTATAAACTTTAATCTAAGCCTGTTAAGAAGACTGTAAAGACTGTTGAGGGCGATTTTTGAAGCAAACGTTGAAAATAATTTGTAGAGGATATTGTCTGACCACATGGTGTATTTCAATGAAATAGCAGAACAGAAAAAGTTATCCAAGTGTTGCCAAAAATTACAATCTCACCAAAAACAATTATTATTTATTATTATTATTATTATCAAATATTTATACAGGATAATACAGTCAGTTGTACAATATATCAATACCTAGTCAGAAAATCATCTGGAAACAAAATGAACCTGAAGTAGCCAAGGGTGAGTTACTAAAATTCAATTGACCATTTTCTCATCCTGAAAAGGATTTGAAATAGTCTTTTTACTCCAAACTATTTTTAGGAGCAGAATGTGACAGTGACCATATTCCTGTTTTATGTCAAATCTGAAATTTTATGAAAAAAAATATTAACCCAAGAAATCTTCACTAAAATATAAACAAAAAATTACTGTACATAAGAACCCTGAATTAAAGATCAATTTCCATTATCAGTACAGAACAAACTAGACAAACTCTATAATGCAGAGGAAAAATTTGAAAACCTTAGTAATGTATCTCAATATTTGGAAATAAGTCGATGAAATGAAAAAAGTTAGATCTAATGACAAAAAGTAGAAAAATAAAAACAGGTTGTGATAAACAGAACAGCTGAAATAAACATTCAAATGATTAAAAGCACATTATATTAATTGAAAAAATGTGAGTTGATCAAAAGTGTGATGAAATCTAATCTAACCAAGTACAGAAATAATAAATACATGCAAATAATATTTAAGATGTGAATGACTAAACCCAATGGTTGTTCCAAAAATGATTTTGTTCAAGCTATAGGCCAGGCATGCAAAGGAAACTATACACAAAAGTAAAGCATGTGATCCAGATCAGATTTCCATCAGAGCATTGGAAACAATGGATAATTGAGGAGTCCACAAAGTCACTAAACGAAGGAAGGCCTGCAGCTTCAGCTTCAGGTCATCCTTCCACACTTTTTTAAACGCATTTTCCAGATCTATCTAAACCGCGATAGTTAGTTTCTTGTCTTTCATAGCACCTTCAATTTCTTGGGCTTTATAAGTGAACTCGTCTTCAGTGGATCTCTACTGCCTGAATCCAGATTGTTTTGGAGTGATTACATTTTCTTTCTTCAGATACCCTGACAGTCGGTTGTTGACAATGCTCTCCATAAAGTTCCAAACACAGCTTGTCAGACTGATAAGGCTGTAGCTGTTTGGTGTGCACTCCCCTTTTCCTTTAATATATCTGACCATTGTGCCTTCCCGCCAAATCTAAGGTACTGATGCATTCTTCCAGCTGACATTAACTATTTTCAAAAAGATTTTCTTGCTGAGGAGGTGTTTAACCAGTTCATTTGTGATTCCATCTGTCCCTGGTGACTTTTCTTCTCTTAGTTTCTGAGACCTTCTTCCATCTCTCCCTTTCTGTGTAAAAGACTGGTATATGACGCCTTCTGCTGGCAAAAGCAAGACATTAACTAGTTTCTTTGAATTTCTTCCTGAACCTCAGTTCTTCTGTCTTCAGGCACCTCAATATTGCTTATCTTTTCATAGCTTTACATCAAGTGATCTCCTACTTTCTTTCCCGTGAGAATTTTTTTTCATTAAAGTACATTGGGTCCCCGGGAGGTATATTTACTATTTGTTCTTCGAGATAACTTACACAGCTTTGTTCTACCCTGATAAAAGTCTGATTTTTCTGTTCCTTTCGCTAGTTGTCTCCCGCCTAAATGAAAGTTCTTCTGTTTTTGGCAGTTGTTGCCTGATGGTGAATGTTGTCCTCTTCACTTGGTTTCTTTTCCACACTTTTTATGGCTTTTTTTACTTCTTCTTCCATGATTCGCAGCTTCTCCGTCCAATGTGGTCGGCAGTTTTTACTTGCTCTTCTTGGAATTGTCTGCAAGGATTTTTTGTACTGGTGCATTGACGTATTTTACCATGCCAATTCTATCATTTCGGTGACTGTTGATATTGGCTCTGTAAATATCTATGAGCATGGCAAAATTATCTCATTGTGTTTTCTTGTAGTTTTATCTTGGCATAGTGTTAGATTCCTCTGGGTGATAGTCCGTTTTATCTGTCACCTTATCCGTTTGTGATTATTTCTAGCTAGTTGTTTGAATACCGTTCTATCTGGGCTTGTTGCCAAGCTGGTTGTGACGAATGCCAGGACTGGTGGTCAACCAGGGTCAAGAGAAACTTGTAGATGGATTCTCAGGGTTATTCAGGAGTTGCAAACAACTTTCAAATTGCCAACCTTCTACCTTTTTTCCTCTTGCATCTATTCCAGTATGTACCCAGACGTAAGAGTGGCTGTTAAAGTCTCCAAAGATCATGGAGTTATCCTGAGGAATGCCATAGTATTCAATGGTTGAGTTGGTATATCATCCCTGAACAAGATGAGCACAGCTGCCCTGTATCGTTACTGCCTGTCTACTCTGAAGGTCTGATTTCCTCTTACTATAAACCTTAGGTTTTTATCGAGACAAATCTTCTGGATACATGCCATGTCAATACCCATACTGTGAAGTCGTGCGGTAAGTGTGGGCTTTCTCTTTGAGATGCATTCTGCATTCCACTGCAGCATTGTTATGATTTTGTCTTTTCTCTTCTGAAGTCAGAGCTAAACGTTTTTGCCTTGAAACCAAACGCCCGGTTCCTCCATTGAAAGGGTTACGGTGACTACCCATGGCATAGAGTGGGCCTCTTTGAGGCATGGGGCAGGTATTCTTGTACCCTGGTGGGTCCCCAGCAGTAAACGACTACATTCTAAATCTGATTCTTTTCCGGCTTATATTTTAACGTAGCTGCATTGAGCCCCCGTTATACACCTTCTTTTCTACGCTCCAGAATGTAAACTGTGTGTCAGCACTGAATCTTTCCTGTTTGGATTGATCATGTGGTCCACCCGACTTCGTGGAATTAGCTCCTGGTTGGCTATAAAAGGACATTCTATTTAATATACCTGACACCTGGATTTCTTTAAGGCCACGTTGGAACAATTTTTGGTATGAACACTGCAGAGAATTAGTAGTTCAAAAATTCATGTAGTTAACAGGTAAAAGTAGATAAAAACACATTTAATTCCTCAATTTCAACTGCTATATCATTATTTATATTAGCCTGCACTAAATACACATAGCTATGAAAGTTTGGTAGACCCTTTTGTTCTTTTTATTATTTACTGCCATATATCACCACCACGTATTTTCACTCGTACAAATGCAGTACCAGTCGAAATACAGGACTAAGCTTTAACAAAGACGCAGTGTTTAACAAAATACGTGTTTTCTATTACATTACTCTTTGTGAGTTACGTAACTAGAGCCAACTATTTCAAGAATGCTTTTTTTCAGTTAATGTGGCATTTAACAGGAAACAATTTTTTATGAAATATCAATTTTGTGCACCTGTTTAGAATAAAAGAATATTGATTTATTTGAAACTTTTGCCTGTTTGTGACAAGTAATCCAAAGTTATGTTTACATCAAATAATAGGATATAATTCAAATTATTGTGATAAAAATTCAAAGGGTACCTGTAAAGTGTCTCTGTAAAGTTACTGTAAAGCTCGTACAGAAAGAGTCAGTCTTCAGTGGACGATGGTAAATTTTGACGTAGAATTGCATTACTTCAAATAAAAAAATCTTGCCAGACTTATTTATGTAAGGTATCCAACAACCCCCCAACCCCACCCCATCCGTACTGACTGTCATCCCCATTCAGTTTGAGTAAAAGTTAAACTGATCTTCTATCAAGAAGACAAACATCAAACGTCCACAGTCGTTTTCATTAAACAATTTGGTGTAACCACTTTCAATAACTTTTTGGAAAAATTTCATTTTTCTTTTCGCAATTACGTTTTTTAGGTCAGACTTAGGAGGATTTCTCGTAGGTGCTTCAAACAAACGTAGAAATAAAAAATTATTTTAAAAATACATATTTTGAGCTCATACTCATTTTGTAATCTAGGACCTAATTTTCAGCTATATACCTAACTGTCCTCCCAGGGACTACCTGTTAGCGCTAAAATAACAGGTTTACTGAGAATACCTAGCAATCATGCCTTGCTTGGCAATATTATTCGTCCATGACAGTCATAATTTAAGTCGAGACATACGGTCTTTAAGTGTTAAGTAATAGTATTTACCTTTTCTTTTACAACCTATCTTTGGTTGGGTGGCTAGAACCTTAAGGCAGAAACCTATGATAACTATTTCTTTCCTTACATTTTACTTATTTTATGCAGGCCACTGGAATCAAAGCGTTAGCAGAAAGGATCAAGAGATAACATGTAAAAAAGAACGACATTACGTAAGAAATAAGAAAAAAAACGTGAAAAAGCATCTGGTCTAAAATTTTAGAATTATAAGTTATTAGATATAATATTATGAGAAATTAACGAAAGCAAATTGACACCCTATGGAATTTCAAGAAAACTGTTTATCACCCTTGGGAAGTGTGAAACATGGAAATAAAGAACTGTGAAAGAGATCATATACAGTACTGGGAAAATACTTTGAGAAATAACAATGTCTATTTTTTGAGCCGTGTCTAAATAACATGGTCTCTTTTAAAGCTTTATCTAAATGACGAGGTCTATTTGTATAGCCATGTTATGTAACAAAGCCTTTTTAACAACTTTGTCGAAATGACAAGGTCGATTTTTATAGCCATCTCTAAATAACAAGGCCTATTTTATAGCTTTGTCTAGATAACTAAGTCTGTCTGTTTAGCCATGTCTGAATAACAAAGTCGATTTTTACACCTATGTCTAAATAACAAGGCCTATTTTATAGGTTTGTCTAGATAACAAGGTCTATTTTATAGCTTTGTCTAGATGACAAAGCCTATTTTATAGCTTTGTCCAGATAACAGGGCCTGTCTGTTTAGCCATGTCTAAGTAACAAGGTCGATTTTTACACCTATGTCTAAATAACAAGGCCTATTTTAGAGGTTTGTCTAGATAACAAGGTCTATTTTATAGCTTTGTCTAGATAACAAGGTTTGTCTGTTTAGCCATGTCTAAATAACAAAGTCGATTTTTATAGCCATGTCTAAATAACAAGGTCGATTTTTATAGCCATGTCTAAATAATAAGGTCGATTTTTAAAGCCATGTCCAAAAAACAAGATCTGTTTTATATCCATGCCAAAATAAAAAGGGGTATCTTTATAGCTTTATCTAAATAACAAGGTGAAAGAGTTCTAGTTTCACCTCTGTCAAACAATTTCCGTCAAACTTTATAAACTGGAATTTGTTTGATCAAAACATTTTTTTTGAAAAGTTTTAATCAAAGTATGTAACTTTCCTTGCATTCCCTTTTCGTCAAGAGTGTACGTCGTAGCTATACAACTACTAAGATAGTTTCCAATCCAATAAAACTGATCTTGTCGCCATTCTTTAACCAAGTAAGTGTAATACTTGTCATTATATATCTGTATTTGAAAACATTGTGACGGGTCTTAAAGACAATGAATAAAACTCAACTACGCATGCGTGTCAACTTGGGGCTTCAACACAGAAATTCTCACTTTGGAAACTGAGCTTTAGTATCAATGGCTAGTCTCTTTAATAATTATATGTATGCAGCCCATTCAAGATGTTTTCAGTACCAGGCATTGTTTTACAGCTGAAAATACAAACAAATATTACACATGAATTTAAGACAGTGTCTTTCTGTACTTATTAATATATGAAAACTATTTATTTGTTTATTCAAAAAATACTTATCTTAAAAATCTAATATTAAAATGAAAATGCACAAAGACAAGTACCACAGAAAACAATTTGAGATTGGTATGTGAAACCATAAATTAGCAAATGTCTATTTTCTCATTACATATCTCAGCAGCAAGAGCTTCTAGTCCTGGTGGTAACTCTTAACGTAATATTTGAAATAATATTAATTTCATAGATAAAAACTTTTTTTAGAGATAAGATCACAACCCTTTGCTTTTGATAAGGAGTTTTTCTGAAGTGATTATATCTAACCTAGTCTGTTTACATTTTCTACCAGAATTTCCTTTTCGTTTAAAAATAATTTGATGTGAATCTTAATCTCAATAAAAATATCTTATGTTCTAACGTCTTTTTGCACTGTTGACATCTGCTCGTTCACGATATAGTAAATATGTCTATTTACCGTAATCAGGGGGTGTGCTATTCTTAAAATTCTTGCATGGAAAAGATGAAGGCTAAGCAGTGATACCCCCTCCCCCACCAGCAAAGTCACCTCTGAGCAAGGGCTTCAGACTCTCAGGTGACTGAGGGGCGTTTTTTATTGAAGTTGATACAATACAAAATTTCAGTAAATATTATGCACAAAGATGAATGGTTCTTGCACATATACTAGCAATAGTAGATTCCGTCAAATCGTGTTTTTATCTCTATATACAAGAGTAAGTATGTCTGTTTGTCTGCCTGTCTATCTGTCACTTTGAAGTAAATTTATGAGAAAACTACTGAATTTAGGAAGCTGAAATTTGGAAGTTAAGTCTATCTCTATCCGGGAGAGGACCTGATATTTAAAAGACTGACCTCAGAGGTCAATTTCTCAGGCATTATGAAGCGCCCAATTCCATTTTCAAGGTAAAGAAGGCCTCCAATCAAAATTTGCATAAAATTAAAAAATATAAAAATTTCAAGATTACTTTTAATAAATAAATTCCAAAACAAAAAATGAAACTAAATTAAAACTTTTCTTCCAAATCAAGAAAGTTAATTTACTATAAAGTAATTTCCTTGCCCGCAAAAATCCTCGGTAATCACGTGGGAGACCTTCGTTCGATTCCCCGCCGCGGAGAACTTTCCTTTGTGTTTTTTAATCTTTTCTCTTTGCCAATGTATTGCCATAGCATTTTTTATTTGATGTTCTAACATTATCTTACGTAACATTACCAACGGTTAAATTACCTATTATTTCTATACCACACCTCAAGTGTCAAGGAAGTTGTAGCTCTTTGAACTGAAATGGTCTATCAACACATTTGTAATCGAGCAATACCTTATAATTATCTTGATAGGGCATTTTTAGCCTACTAAAGCGCACTTTTTCACCCAAGCAACGCCGAGTATTTCTGCTAGTATATTTATAAGATAGAAAAAGTAACTTCACCCAATTAAAAAAATACTGTAAACGCAAGCTAATTAACAATTTTTAAGTGTCAGGGAAAAATAAATTAATTGCTCTGATTTACAGTTTTCACACAAGAGTAAAAAAATCACAAGATTAGCATCATTATGTCGTAAATAGTACTTACCACTTTTTTAACACAATTAATAATTAATGTTGTGAAAAGTCAGTAAAGATCTCAACAAACCAACAAAAGTAAACATATTGACCAGACAACTTTCCTAGTTCCTCTGGTCATAAGTAATTGTGAACATTTGATCATCCCACTTAACTCTGATAATATCAAACACATTAAAGCAAACAGTATGCATTAATAGTCTAAATTTTTTTGCTATGTATTTCTTTGGGGTTTTTTCGCCAAGTTCTACTGCTACTGACCAGATGGTAAAAATCTTTTCAATGCCAAATAGCAGAAGAAAAGTTGGTCAATTTGTGCAGAAAACGTTTAGGAAAAGTGAAAGGCACAGATAAACAGCTGAAATTTTAATCGAATAGTTGTGTTCTATCTTTTTCTTTTCAAGCATGTGACCAGCATTTTTCCTTTTTACACACTTCACGTTCGCTTATTTTAGAGAATAACATGAATTGATATGAAAGAGTAGAGGGAGCAAGATTAAGATGGCAAGGGCATGCGATGAGGAGGAAAGAGGGCCGTGTTGTGAAGAGTGTGTACCAAATTAGAGTAGAAGGAAAAAGGAGTAGAGAACAACACCGGCTGCGATCGAATGACAAGGTGGAAAGAGACATGAAGGAGGTGGCACTGGAGGCAGGAGTGTGGTAAGAACGCGGGGAGTGGAGACGAAGGTGTCGAGTGGCTGCCCCAACCTAGCGTTGCAGAAGACCAAATGAAGAAGATGAATTGGTTTTCAAAACGTACACTATCTATGTCTTAGAAAGCTGCATTTTGATGCGTTTGCTCAAAGTTTTCTCCAATCACTTGCTTGAAGGAGAATTTCATATGTCTGTAGGTAAAGTCTCCTTTGACTCACTGATAAGTTGATTATGAAACTGAAAATATGGGACTTTCTCCAACAAATCACTTTTGTGATTACATCGCAACGATAGATCTTCTCAAAAAGCAGAGTTTTATTCATAACAGACTTTAAATCTATGGTGAAACGAACGAGGAGCCAGAATTATTTACTACCGTTATGGTAAGCCTTTTCTTGAAAATTCACAAGTGTGGGGTGGAGATGTGACACCTAGCAACAATTGTGCTAATTTTATATACATTCTATTTTCTTTCTTGTTTCTGAGAGTTTGTAAACGCAAGGTTTAGAGATTTATTGCCAGAGACAGATAAAGCAAAACCCCTCCTTTTAAAATGTAAGGATTTGGATACAGATTTTCAAAAGGCTAATTGTTTCTTTGGGAAAATATATGTCATAGTAAACTTTTATTTCTTTGTCTTACTAACATTTCCTCGGCTACCAATTCCTTTTGGGCTGACATGTCCCTTAGCAATTTAATAATTACAGGTAGGATGTTGGTCATAAGTAGAAGGGAGCCCCAAGCTCATGGGTCAAATATTACGAGGGGCAGTGAGGGACAGTGATGCGGAATAGTGAGGCAGAATATTGACGTGAATAGGGGCGTACCCCTGGTACCCTCCTAGTAAACCAACGTCTAACTTGGTGCAACATTGGGGCAGGGATGGACACATGTGTCCCTCTAAGAAAAAACCAACACCTAACCCGAACGTGTTGTTGTTGTTCATATGTAGGTCCTAGTTTCTTTGTGTATCGATAGGAGAGAAGAAAGAAGAGACACTTGCTTTAAACTGCTAATGTATCATTTTCAACCCCTTCTAAGAGAACCAAAGACCAAAGTACCCCTTCTAAAAATGAATTGCGCTCTACGCACCACTATAAGAAAAGCCAAGCCTACTCTTAATTTATTGTTTTTAATTTTTGTCTTTTTTCTTTCTTTTCTTTTTGTATGTATCTATATCTACAAATTGTATAGTAGAGTAGAAGGGGACAATAAGATAAGGGAAAAACTAAACGCGCACCTTTAAACTTTTATACTAACAAAATCTATAAACTTATAATTTTTTAAAACTATAAAATTACAATTTCGTAGGCGTACAAAAACTTATACATTAAAAAACTATCAAACTGTTAACTTATCAAATTATGAACTTATAAAGTTTAAGATAGAAAATTATAATGCAATGAAGGCAAAAAGTGATAGAACGATGTAAATAAGAATAAACTAAGAGTTAAAAATAAAAATTATATATCCATTTGAATTATAATTCTATGAAAGTATAAAGTATAAAACGTAAAAATAATGCGATAAACGACCTCCGGTTTTCATAACACAGGGTAAAGATTGGAAATTGGAAAAGGATTGTTGAAAACATCTTTGCTTTAGTGGCGTTTAGCCTCTATCGCCTAGGAGACAAGATAAGGTCAGATGGCGAAATTTCTATTCAACGAGTAGATGCTGTAATGACTCAATGTTTTATCAGTGATTACTAAAGCCCGGACAATTATGCATTTGCACAAATGCATATATTTTTTTTAGGAATATTTTCGTACAAGCTCGGATTTTCATCATTCTTGTTAGAAGAACGCAAAAGGAGGGTTTTTATTAAATGTATGAAATGCATATATCCTTTCGGTTATGGGATAGTGCATATTTTGTGTAATTTGGCATTTTACTGCATATTTCTGCATAATTTGGCGTTTTTGGTGCAATGTTTTTTAAACATAGAACCTTTAATGCACATTTTGACAATAAAATCCAAAAACAAAGTGAATAATTCAAATCTCCAGTCATTGGGTCTCTCCTAGAAATACAATGAAAAGTTTGCATCTGTCTGTGTTAGCAATAAAACTTGATAGTTTCGTGCTGACTTAATCCGCAGAGCAGATCAACTTCACTTCTGCGTGGGTTTGTTTATGATTTAAGATAATTAACGAGCCGTTATACTTATAGTGCTTCTAGGTGCGACATTATACATTTTTAATAGTCGGAACAGAATTTTAAGATGCACGTAGGACATTAAACGTTGCCTGGATACTCGTTACCCTTAATGCATAAGAAGTTGGTTATATCTAGCTATTACCTGTGATCTTAGAGAACTTTTAGTGCATATTTCCAGGTTTTTATCGCATATTTTGAGGTTTTTAGAGCATTTTTATGTGCATATTTTAGATTTTTTAGTGCATAGATATCCGGGCTTTACTGATTACAAAGGCCATGCCCAGCTGATACTAGCATCTTCTGTTTTTGAGAGCCTTCACGCAACGGGAACTCAATCTTCTTGGCGCAGAAGAATTAACAGGTTAGTTCTTTCATTATTTGTTATTATTTCTTTACCTGTAATTTGCATGTATTACTAGTGAGATTCATATGTTGTTGAATGTTAAACTTCCAAGCAGGGAGGAATTAGGAGGGTGTGTGTGTTGTATACCATGGCAAAATTTCACAATATATCACAATATAATGTAAGGAAGGTACTTTCCACCCTAAATCAACAAATCTAACTTCCATGGTTTCACTATACCGTCCATGGTATCTGAAGACTCCCTTTCACTATATTGTGATAAAGGAAAGTGTGCTATCTCCTTTATTCTGAACTCCTATCTGAAGCTATAAGTTGAGAAATTTTGCCATGGTATACAACACACACACCCTCCTAATTCCTCCCTGCTTGGAAGTTTAACATTCAACAACATATGAATCTCACTAGTAATATATGCAAATTACAGGTAAAGAAATAATAACAAATAATGAAAGAACTAACCTGTTAATTCTTCTGCGCCAAGAAGATTGAGTTCCCGTTGCGTGAAGGCTCTCAAAAACAGAAGGTGCTAGTACCAGCTGGGCATGGCCTTTGTAATCACTGATAAAATATTGAGTCATTACAGCACCTGCTCATTGGATAAGAATTTCGCTCGCTGATCTTACCTTGTCTCCGAGGTGATAGATACCAAAGGCCACTAACGCAAAAGTGTTTTCAGCAATCCTATGCGAATTTCCAATCTTTACCCTCGTTAACTAAATGAACTTCCCTGAAGGTAATTTGCAGTGGGCGTGTNTTAATTCTTCTGCGCCAAGAAGATTGAGTTCCCGTTGCGTGAAGGCTCTCAAAAACAGAAGATGCTAGTACCAGCTGGGCATGGCCTTTGTAATCACTGATAAAATATTGAGTCATTACAGCACCTGCTCATTGGAAAAGAATTTCGCTCGCTGATCTTACCTTGTCTCCGAGGTGATAGATACCAAAGGCCACTAACGCAAAAGTGTTTTCAGCAATCCTATGCGAATTTCCAATCTTTACCCTCGTTAACTAAATGAACTTCCCTGAAGGTAATTTGCAGTGGGCGTGTCACTTCTTGAAATTTGTGCTAGGTGATAGAAACTAAAGGCCACTAATGCAAAAGTGTTTTCAGCAATCCAATGCCCATTTCCAATCTTTACTCTGTGTTATGATAACAGGTTCTTTATCGCATTATTTTTACGTTTTATACTTTATACTTTCATAGAATTATAATTTAAATGGATATATAATTTTTATTTTTAACTCTTAGTTTATTCTTATTTACATCGTTCTATCATTTTTTGCTTTCATTGCATTATAATTTTCTATCTTAAACTTTATAAGTTCATAATTTGATAAGTTAACAGTTTGATAGTTTTTTAATGTATAAGTTTTTGTACGCCTACGAAATTGTAATTTTATAGTTTTAAAAAACTATAAGTTTATAGATTTTGTTAGTATAAAAGTTTAAAGGTGCGCGTTTAGTTTTTCCCTTATCTTATTGTCCCCTTCTACTCTACTATACAATTTGTAGATATAGATACATACAAAAAGAAAAGAAAGAAAAAAGACAAAAATTAAAAACAATAACTTAAGAGTAGGCTTGGCTTTCCTTATAGTGGTGCGTAGAGCGCAATTCATTTTTAGAAGGGGTACTTTGGTCTTTGGTTCTCTTAGAAGGGGTTGAAAATGATACATTAGCAGTTTAAAGCAAGCGTCTCTTCTTTCTTCTCTCCTATCGATACACAAAGAAACTAGGACCTACATATGAACAACAACAACACGTTCGGGTTAGGTGTTGGTTTTTTCTTAGAGGGACACATGTGTCCATCCCTGCCCCAATGTTGCACCAAGTTAGACGTTGGTTTACTAGGAGGGTACCAGGGGTACGCCCCTATTCACGTCACAATTCTGCCTCACTATTCCGCATCACTGTCCCTCACTGCCCCTCGTAATATTTGACCCATGAGCTTGGGGCTCCCTTCTACTTATGACCAACATCCTACCTGTAATTATTAAATTGCTAAGGGACATGTCAGCCCAAAAGGAATTGGTAGCCGAGGAAATGTTAGTAAGACAAAGAAATAAAAGTTTACTATGACATATATTTTCCCAAAGAAACAATTAGCCTTTTGAAAATCTGTATCCAAATCCTTACATTTTAAAAGGAGGGGTTTTGCTTTATCTGTCTCTGGCAATAAATCTCTAAACCTTGCGTTTACAAACTCTCAGAAACAAGAAAGAAAATAGAATGTATATAAAATTAGCACAATTGTTGCTAGGTGTCACATCTCCACCCCACACTTGTGAATTTTCAAGAAAAGGCTTACCATAACGGTAGTAAATAATTCTGGCTCCTCGTTCGTTTCACCATAGATTTAAAGTCTGTTATGAATAAAACTCTGCTTTTTGAGAAGATCTATCGTTGCGATGTAATCACAAAAGTGATTTGTTGGAGAAAGTCCCATATTTTCAGTTTCATAATCAACTTATCAGTGAGTCAAAGGAGACTTTACCTACAGACATATGAAATTCTCCTTCAAGCAAGTGATTGGAGAAAACTTTGAGCAAACGCATCAAAATGGAGCTTTCTAAGACATAGATAGTGTACGTTTTGAAAACCAATTCATCTTCTTCATTTGGTCTTCTGCAACGCTAGGTTGGGGCAGCCACTCGACACCTTCGTCTCCACTCCCCGCGTTCTTACCACACTCCTGCCTCCAGTGCCACCTCCTTCATGTCTCTTTCCACCTTGTCATTCGATCGCAGCCGGTGTTGTTCTCTACTCCTTTTTCCTTCTACTCTAATTTGGTACACACTCTTCACAACACGGCCCTCTTTCCTCCTCATCGCATGCCCTTGCCATCTTAATCTTGCTCCCTCTACTCTTTCATATCAATTCATGTTATTCTCTAAAATAAGCGAACGTGAAGTGTGTAAAAAGGAAAAATGCTGGTCACATGCTTGAAAAGAAAAATGATAGAACACAACAATTCGATTAAAATTTCAGCTGTTTATCTGTGCCTTTCACTTTTCCTAAACGTTTTCTGCACAAATTGACCAACTTTTCTTCTGCTATTTGGCATTGAAAAGATTTTTACCATCTGGTCAGTAGCAGTGGAACTTGGCGAAAAAACCCCAAAGAAATACATAGCAAAAAAATTTAGACTATTAATGCATACTGTTTGCTTTAATGTGTTTGATATTATCAGAGTTAAGTGGGATGATCAAATGTTCACAATTACTTATGACCAGAGGAACTAGGAAAGTTGTCTGGTCAATATGTTTACTTTTGTTGGTTTGTTGAGATCTTTACTGACTTTTCACAACATTAATTATTAATTGTGTTAAAAAAGTGGTAAGTACTATTTACGACATAATGATGCTAATCTTGTGATTTTTTTACTCTTGTGTGAAAATTGTAAATCAGAGCAATTAATTTATTTTTTCCTGACACTTAAAAATTGTTAATTAGCTTGCGTTTACAGTATTTTTTTAATTGGGTGAAGTTACTTTTTCTATCTTATAAATATACTAGCAGAAATACTCGGCGTTGCTTGGGTGAAAAAGTGCGCTTTAGTAGGCTAAAAATGCCCTATCAAGATAATTATAAGGTATTGCTCGATTACAAATGTGTTGATAGACCATTTCAGTTCAAAGAGCTACAACTTCCTTGGCACTTGAGGTGTGGTATAGAAATAATAGGTAATTTAAACGTTGGTAATCTTACGTAAGATAATGTTAGAACTTCAAATAAAAAAATGCTATAGCAATACATTGGGAAAAAACAAAGAATATTAAAAAAAACACAAAGGAAAGTTCTCCGCGGCGGGGAATCGAACCTAGGTCTCCGGTATGACAGGCTAGGATACTCACCACTATACTGCGGAAGACTTCTGCGGTCAAGGAGATTACTGTATAGTAAATGAACTTTCTTACTTTCAAAAAAAGTTTTAATATTGCTTTATTTTTGTTTTGGAATTAGTTATTAAAAGTAATCTTGAAACTTTTATATTTGTTAATTTTACTCAAAGTTTTGACTAAAGGCCTAGATACTTCTCCCATCGTCAG
>RDPX01000124.1:1963659-2014600 GCA_003991215.1 Morbakka virulenta
GGATACTCACCACTATACTGCGGAAGACTTCTGCGGTCAAGGAGATTACTGTATAGTAAATGAACTTTCTTACTTTCAAAAAAAGTTTTAATATTGTTTTATTTTTGTTTTGGAATTAGTTATTAAAAGTAATCTTGAAATTTTTATATTTGTTAATTTTACTCAAAGTTTTGACTAAAGGCCTAGATACTTCTCCCATCGTCAGACAACTGAAATGACTAGGTACGGCTGATTTTGTACCTTGGTAGTACGGACCTGCGTGTGGACAGGGATCGAGTTGTTTCGAGGAGTGGCGCCATACCAATGTTGTGTTTATTTTTTTGTTGTGTTTCTTTCTTTAGTGCTGGGAGCCATATTTCTGGAAGAGTGTTGGATATATTGTTGATGTTATTGCTGTGCTAAAGGGAATTTTCGAATCTCTCGAAACGTAGCTCAGAAAAAGCTTACGACTCAAGACACGATAAAGCTCTTATATCCATGGCTTCTTTTGAGTCCATAAAGTTCAGAATTTTTAAAATGTAAGCAAGTTTCATTTACAGCTTCGGACAAGAGATGGAGCAGCTACTTACTGGTCATAAAAACAGCTTTCTAAGTTATTTTATTTTCTAGAGATGGGGTTAGTAAAGGTTGGAGATACGACGTTTTTTTGACTTCCAAATGGTTTGAATTTGCTGTTATACTAAACAGCTTTCTTTTCTGCAAGAGACAGGGACAGCTTCATAATTATTGTTATTTTTGTCTTAAAATCCTAAGAAGTAAACAAATTGTTTTTACCAAATATTTAGTTCTCTGTATTTCTATATCACTCACTATTCTATTTTAAGCTTGATCTCAAAAAGAGCTTTGGAGTTTCAAGTTCCAATTCTGAGTGCTAGTGGTCACAATACAAGGATTTTTCTATTTACCTGTAAAGGATAAATTATGGAGTAAACGAGAAGTTCATATCAATTAACAGTATTTCAAAGGAATCTCAAACTATATACTACAACTCCACAATCATTAGGAATATCATATAGTATAAGGCACATTAATGGTTTAACTCAATGACCCTCCCCCTTTCAAAGTATCTTAGGTTACTTTGAGGATTTGAAAAATCCAAATCTGACAAAAATGGGGATATGTCTATTCCAATCTACCCTGTGGGACATATTTAATCAAAATTTTTGTAAAATATCCTCTAAAACTAATGTTTTTTATTAAATGTTTAGGTGAGTGAGAAAGTGCTACTTCCCCTCACTTGCGATTGATCTTGACTAAACGAATGCCACGTTGGAAAGATAAAAGGACAGATAGCTTAATTTATAGAAACAAATGTCCACATCAATATCATCTTAACAAGTAAAATCATAAATAACTTTTGTACTAATATTTTTATGGTCTTCCAACTATTTAAGTTTGTACCCCCACAAAAGTAATCTTTAACTTTGTATCTTTTCCAGTTTATCAATAGCCTCTGAGCGTTGATTAACCTGGGAGAATGACATAAAAAATACGGACTTTTTAGCTCCTAGTTGTTTCATAAAGATGCTACTATAATGATAATACATTTTCTAATGCTAGGCTAAATCGGAATGCAACATTTGTTTCAAATATCTGTTCCATAAATCAAAGTAAAAATATTTCGATTTGAGGCTGCAGAGGGACAAGAAAGTCATTAGGATATTTGGTTTAGATGTAACTTTCTTATCGCACTACATTCCAGATGGTTTACCAAATCCTCTTTTCCTCCTCTATTTTATGCCCTATCTTCCATTCTTTGTATTTTTACTTTCATAAGAGGCTATGTACAAATTCTGGAAATATTCTGACTCTTAAGGCCAGAGAAAAACCTCATTATCTTTATTAAGCTTTCATCAATATGTTTAGGTAACTAAATCAATATCTTAGCTTCACACTATTAAGTGGAAATGTAGCTGTTCTTAATAATAACAAAGTTCAATATAGACATGAAAATTGATATTTTCAAAAACAAGATGAAAACGTTATGGACATTTATGGACAAAGAAATTGCTTAATTGCTTGACGTCTCAATCCAACACGCAAAAAGCGCAACTCATTCAAGGGGCAAGTTTTGCCTCTTTGTTGCGGTAACGCTCTTTGTCGTCTCTGTGTTGGTGAAGACCAGAAAGAAGGAAGATACATATACAGGAACTGGCGCTGGGATTGGAATATTAGGAAAGTGCGACCATGTTATTAGACAGTTTCACTTTCTATAGTTCCCAGGACAACATGTGCAACGCGAGTAACGGGGACGAGGTTAAATTGCAAACCTCGCTCTGATAATGGGCATCCTTTTGAGCCACAAAACCATCAAAAATGTTTGTTTTGTACGCAAAACTCAACGTTTATTTTCCCTTTCTTTGAGGAAAAAATGATAAAATGTAATCTCTTTTTAATTGCAATTAGTCAGTTTTTAAATTTAATAGATTATTAGTAACAGAAATACGATGACAATTTCTTAGGCGTACTGCTTGTTGATGACTTGTGGATCTAGTGCTTTGCAAATAAAGCAAAAGATTAAGAGCGATTGGGATTTGTCTGTATTAATTATTAATAAAGTAGGTTTCAGTTTATATGACACAAAGGATGCTAAAGCTTTATTAAGTCGTAGATACATGAAACTTTTATATGTGTTGCTTAATTTAGTAAACATTTACCTTCATCTATGCTTCGCGTTTGGGTCCATGTGCCTACCGTTTGGTTTTGAGGGTTAATTTTAAAGGACTTTATAAACTGAGAAGAATAAATAAATGAAAATTGTATAGTAACTAGCATAGGTAGTATTACATTGTATATTTAGTAGTTATTAAGTTTTGTTATGAAGGAAGTGTCCAATTGCTAAGTTCTTATGTTTTTACTCACTTTTTAGAAACTATTATGTAAATATGTATGCGTACAAAAATTTGTAATGCATAGGTGTGACGTCCAGCCAAACTCAGACTGGTTTTGACCAATTTCAGTCTCATAAGTGGGCCTAATCAAGTAGGTCAGAAACCTCAAAGAAAAGTTTTTCGAGATACCTGTATATTGAAATGTACGTGAAGTAAAATACAATTAAAGCACAACTTTGTCTGGTGCTGCAAAGTACCCAGGGTGGACGCTATGGAATTACCTAACAGCGTACAGATGGGCATGGATACAACTCTCTGTCACCCAAAGGGCTCTTGCTATTCCTTTGTTTTCATAGCTTATTGGTTTTGACTTCCCGCTATGTTCTTCTTCCGTAAACCTTCTCTGTAGCCTCTGTTTCTTCCCTCAGAGTAGTGCGTATGAAACAGAGGTAGACCTGTCATAAAACACCTTCACCTTTCGTTTTACTTTCTTGGTAAGAAGATTTTAGCTTTTCATGACATGAAATACATTTGCCTGGGAAGAGCTTTACTTTGCCAACTAAAAACCGTAAAATATAATGCCCAAAATTTTGAAATAAAAAGACTGCAACCTAAACATTTCTATTCATCGTGAGCGATGAATAGAAATCTTAGTTTTTTTATACTAACAAATAACTGAAGGAAAGCGAACAAAACTATGTAAATTTTTATAAAAATAAGGGGGAAAGTCTGATAATCGGTGCTTGTACAGTTCTTGTACAGATCTAGGAGGACCCTATGAGGTCTAAAAACTAATATATTTGTCAGCAAGTTCTTGATTTTCACTTCCTTTCCTCCTTCCTCCTTGCTTCTTTCATACATATGTAATTAAGACCTTTCAGATATTATTAAGTATATAAAGGCTACAACTGCCCTTTTAATTGTTTACCGATTAGAAACTTGATATGCCTTCAACCTATATTTTACTACTGTCCCAAGATAGGATATCATACCAACAGTATTAAAAACAATAAGTTTCGTTTATTCCCAAATATTAAATGACTTTTTTGTAATCCAATATTTTTAAAACTTTAAAACAATACACAAATTGATAACAATATATGTAACAACATTGAAATGTATAAAGACCTTTCATTATAATAATAATGGCAATTATAGTAATGCTGCTGCTGATGATACATTAAGCAGAAGAACATATGTCGCTAGAAGGTAATTTAGGTAAAAGAAGAAGCCGAGGCAGAAAGGGAGAAACTCAAATGAAAAGTATAAGGAAGTAAGGGTTAGAATCGCCACCTAGGCGGCTGAGAAGTCAAATGTCGAGAGTTGCCGATGAATGAAAAGATAGAAAGGAGTAGCAAGGCATGGCCTTGGATGTCCTATTAACTGAAGAGATAAAGCCTCTAGTGAATGAAGAAACTAAGTGATTTGACCATAATTTTACCAGGAGCGAGATTCCTGGTGAGAACATCTCCCGCGTCCCTAAAAATACCATACCAATTCCTCCCTCCCTCCTTCCCGTCTTTGGAGGCAAAGTACTGATTTTGTACACAATTTTGGATAAAAAACTGAGAGAGGAGTAAAACTTGTTAATTTCAAATAGGTGAAACTTAAAAGTAAAATCTAAATTGCTTGTATCCCTCTGGGTTAATGTCAAATATTAACAGAACGGAATGGATTAACTTAATTTTTGTGTTTGTTGAATCTAATCTTAGAATGAAGTGTGAATATGATTGGAATAGATTTTGTTTTCCGATTCCAATTACAAGGCCACGATTTTTAGTAAAACAATTTATCTTTTGTTGTTTAATGTCAAATTAGCAAGCAATAAAAGCCAAAGGACTTTCTTGTGCCTGATATTTTGGAGATCTTTTGCTCCAACTCCTCATGTTGAGCAAAAGAAAATTAGGATTCTTTCAAGTACCAAATAGGGATCCATAAGAAAAAGTACATCTAAAAGCTAGTCGCACATTAACAGAATTCCTATGCTAGATTCTGTATAACTATTTAGTGAGATCACATTGTGTTAACAGGAAGAGGTCTCCTTCGTGGTAAATTAGCCAATGAAATTTCACTTTCAGACTGGTACTTTAGATTCAAGCGCGTTCTTCTTAGTCGACCTTGAACAGGTTTTCAATCAAGGGTCATGATCTCAGTGATTTAATATGGTGGTTGATCAACCGTAACTGCGGCTGACCATCGACAGCACCAAACTACAGAAGCGCATAATATCAAAGTGATTTAGCGATAAACGAAACTGGTGGGGATCTTTTAATTAAAGATGGCTGACTATTTGTCAACAAAACTGGAATGAATTGTAACGACTATTATTAGAACATAGAGACAATGAACATACACTAAAAATTAGCGAATTTCTGGATTCCACAACAGTTGTGCTTGTATTGTGTTAACGCTAGACGCTATATTACCTTTTATTGTGATTGTTACTGTAGTTTCTGTAAGGAAACCAGCCTGACTTCAAGTATTAACGATTTATAATACAGACTGACAAATATGACGACTACTTGGCAATACTAAGGGACCTTAGCTTTGTTCCCTATTCCCGTCGAGTATGCCAAAGGTAACAAAACGATAACGGACGAAATGTGGGTGATAGTTCAACTGACGACGATAGGGTATGAAGGACTTTAAAACTCCCTTTAAATTTTTTTTACCTCTTTATCATGGCTTTCACAGGTATTTCTTTCTAAAGAATTAATAATAAACGAGCAACTATGGAAGACGTTCTGGACGCCCCATTTTATCAGGATGATATTCTATCCCGAACACTCACAACATCAGTACTGTATGATAAGTCCACTCTTGAGTTGAGCCTGCAGCCTACTTGTGATCCGGACAATTGTAAAACAGACCACGATGAAACAACTATTCTTATCCACCAAAATCAAAATAATTCCGATTCTCCCAACTTAGATTTCTTGAAATTAGGATCACCTGATTTGGAAAAAATGTTTATGAACTTTCAAGGGAGCGATACTAGTTCACCCAGCAATGACCAAAATTCCAGTTTTCCTCTCAGTTCATCTGATTCAATGTGTTCAACTGAAAATAGCTTTACCAATGCCTTGCAACAATTACATGATCAGCAAGATGTACCTGATCAGGTGTCTATTATTGAACAACTCAGCGCTGGTCAGGAAGCAATAGGTCTTGTTGATTCGAAGCATCCAGTTCATCATCACAATCATAACGAAGGTACAGAACGCAATGAGCAAAGAAGGAATCAACCAAACAGACGACAAGAAATTACAGAGAATTGCTATAACAATGACAGCTCTAACAATCCAGCGGTATGTTCAAATATGCATGTTGCAAGTGATGGAACCATTTTGGCCTGTTCACCACCCAATATTCCTCAACGAATTGTTCCTTCAAATTTACCACTAGCAATTCAAGGTCAGCAAGATCCTTCAGTGTTTCATAATTTTAATTTAATGAATACTAATGGAAATAATGTACAAGCTCAACTAATAAGACAGGTTGATCATTCTGGATTTTATGGACAAGCTGTAGGAAACTTTAATGATCGTGAAAACATACCTAATATTTACGAATTTTCAATGCATGATGGAAATAATCACTCGAACCAAATGCGCAGTATTTCACAAAAATTTCACGATAGCGGGTATGTTGATTCCGGATTTACAGAACAGATACAGATGTCGAATTTGGAAAATCTTTCTGGAATGAACCTAGATGATCAAAGTAAAGTTTATGTAGAGAATTCTCATATGCAGCCTATTAATCTGGAGATACAAGAGCTGGTTAAAAGAGAACGAAAGAAACTTCGAAATAGAATTGCTTCTTCGAAATGTCGAAAACGGAAATTGGAAAGAGAAGCAAGGCTAGAAGATCGTGTAAAAGACCTAAAAGAAAAAAATATTGAACTAAATGCTGTGTCAAATGCACTGAAACAGCAAGTTTGTGATTTAAAACAAAGAGTAATGGATCATGTAGGTGAAGGCTGTCAAATTGTCCTGCCTACTAGTTAATTCTCTAGTGAATCTTTTTAAAGAAACTAGTTTCAGTAGAAATACAGAAAAAAATATGAAATTTTTTTTTAAATTTTAAAGTTAGATTCTAGGTGGGGTGTTTCCTTAAGGTAAAAGGAAGACAATCCCAACAAAAAGTAATAAATAAAACGAGATAAAACACAAAATGTAGAAAAAAAGAAATCAAAAAAAGGAAACTATTGCAGAGGTACCAGCCAATTAACCTTTAAATTTCCACCATATTTATATTTTATCTAGTACTGTGTCATTATTTTGAAGTGTCCTATATTAGGAGCAGGTTTAGAATGTGAAAACTTCACCCTAAAAACAGATGGTTTTTTTATAAAAATTAGTTTCACCAACAATATGGCTTTGTGTCATCAATAGCATTGATTCGGTATGAATTTTTAATATTGTTTTTTTAATAATGACTCTAATACCGAAAGATTACCCTGCTCATCAGAGTTATCTGGTGCCATGGGGATTGTTTCCAGATGTTCTAGTTCAAATTTAAGCTCGTTTTAACTGCAAGCAGGCTGGACAGCCAAGCTGAACACACTAGAAGAGTTTATTTATTTTCTATTGCACAATTACAAAAACTCTCTGAGAGTAGATTGTATATTCATAATAGGTGATAAAGATTCAAATAGGTGATAAAGAATTCGGTAGGAAGTTTCCTGATACTCTCTTTTAACAATAGCAAATTTTGAACAACTGAAATTATTTTTCTTCGTAGTTCCAAGTTACTTCTTTATCATATAAAAGTTGTCAAAGATTTGGGCCAAATCAGTTGAACAACTTTTTAGCTTTATACATTTCACGCTATATGATTTATTCAAAGGAAAAGCAACAAACGATTTAAGTAAACCTAATAGCTCTTACACAAATATGTACTCTACCACCTTTGATATCGGAGATACGGATTCTAAAAGAATAAGGTTTTTAGCTCAATCTCCTGCTCATTACATATATCAAGTGTATTAAAAATAGTCACGTAGCAAGATTAGATATAAATTAGGTCTAGTCTTGTTTATAAGCTGAATAAAAGTTAGTGTTATTATGACTCTTTTCCTTGAGCCTAAATAAATACAGAGAGATTATTTCATTTCTAGTATTTTGGATAAAATTTTGCATTCACGCTGACGAAATTATTTCACAACTCCGCTTCTAAATGTTGAACTCTGAAAATCTCGATGTATAATGAATTTTAGCTCCACCAGATGGAACAATATTGTTGCTAAGTTTTTCTAGCGAGGTACCCGGAAAATGAATAAATATATATTACATATATATATATATAGCCATGTATACGCTGGTGGCAGGGTTAAAATTGAAAATCTTTAAAATTAATTATTTTGAGAAATTTGAAATTAATTTTTATACAAAAGAATATATTATTACCCAAAATCATACCATCATAGTCGAACTGCCTAATTAAGGACAACTTTCAAGGCCTCATCTTCCAACCTTCTGAATTTATTCGCTTATAATTTCCAATAGAAATTTTGTTGCAAAAACCTATTGTAATAAATCAATATTTTGTAATGAAACTTTGTGTTACGTAGAAAGTAATTGTATTAATTGCTTTTAAAGATGCCAAGGTATTTATTAGGCCCATATTTGAAGGATTTATGCTCCCTTCTTCATGCTGAAGAAGGAAACACCGTAGAGTTGTTGTGTTGAATTCTTTGTATGCTGGTATGATGAAACCCTATAAATTAATGATTTTGTTACTTGCTATATCCACGTAAATAAAATTTCTAGAATGACCTGTGCTGGAATTGGATTGCGAAGTTGGGCTAAAATGATTTAGAATTTTTCAAATTAGAAAAAATGCTTACCAATCTCTCAGTTGTGGTAAGAGAGTTTGAAGGAGGTATAATTTGGCACTTGTTGTAAGAGAAAATTATATTTACACTTAGTTGTATTCAAAATGGGAGGGATTTTACAGTGGCATGATAGAATTAATCATTTTTGACCTTATAAACTATACAAGACGTATCTCATTAATCAAAACAAGTCTGACTTGAACTGGAGTGACGAATTGGAATGAGGGATCCCATAAGAAAAGCTCTCATAAAAGAGCTTAAAATAAAAAGAGGAAGTTTACCACAGAGATCGCTATGGTCTGTCCAAATTAGTTTATTCTTTGATAGAATTAGCTTTTAAAAGGGACCTTTTCTGGCTTGCCATTAACGTAAGATCTTTAAACTTTGATTCAAGAAAAATGTTGGCCATTCATCTCTTCCTTTTGAATTTCATAATTAACGCAATTATATTTTACACAGATCACAGGAAAAAAGATATTCTTTCAGGTAAATCCAAAAGCTTATGTTGTACGGCATATGTTATATTATGTAGGGTATCTTATCTTGTACCAGTACAGTTTGGACAAGCCTTTGCTTTCCTTTGACTGTATCTTTAGAATAACCGATATTTAGTTGTTCATTTTTGGTCCCTCTGTTTTTATCTGCAACGTAAAATCTCATATTGAGCTTTGACTTCCCTTTAAGTACTTTTCTATGGAATATTAGCCTTTTCATATTTATGTATCATATATAATGGCGTGCTTCCTGGTTTACAAAGATAGTTTACTAGAAAATTAAATACGGGAGTTTTTAAGCTTTCCAATCTAACCACTCCTGAGCTAGAACTCTTGACAAGTAAACGCCATGGCATTTGAATGATTTGAATGATGTTGCCAAGTTGGCCATAAAAATTGTCTTGAGAACAAGTACATTGGCATTTATGGTCTTTTAAGCATCTTTTGCCTGCTTTAAATCAGAAAGTGGTTTTACAAACAAGAAGTAGCCAGGATTATCAGAGCAGCACATATCTGTAAATATTCAATATTCTCTTTTGTAAGAAAGCTGCGTTTTAGTAGAGCTTTCAGTTAAGGAAATATTAATCATTGGAAACGACAAATTGTAAATATTTTTTTGCTTATCCTCTTTACTGCCTAGATAGCTTACGAATAATTTCAGGTGACATTCTTAGAATTCCAATGAAAAAAGAATTGCTCAACAGAACAGAAATACAATATATATATATATAATACTGATATTTATACATTATTCTATATATATTTTATTATATAATCAGATATACGAGTAAGAACACCTCTAACTTTACAGTACTCAGAGTTTCATGTCTTTCACAATCTTCAGCTTGTATACAGTTGAAGATTGTGAAAGACAGGAAACTCTGAGTACTGTAAAGCTAGAGTTGTTCTTACTTATACATCTGATTATATGATAGCTCCTACGTTTTAACGTGGTAGAGCACTGTTGCTGATGACATTTCATATACATTTGTTAATATATTTTATTATGTATCTATCTTTGTTTGTTGAGAAGGTTACATAGATTAAATTGTCAAAGATATTAGCAGCATGGAGATCGAATTATTATGGAAAGGCATTGGTAGAAAATACTTTAATTGTAAAATAAGTACATGCATTTCATCTTTTTTTATAGTGTCTTTCTACAATATTTGATTTGTCTAAAAAAAGACTTGAATTTGCAAGTATGTTAGGAAACTCGGGTATTTATTCTTTGAGTGCAGTACACGTGTACAAGTTTAACCTTCTCCCTTTTCAAATTAAAAAAACCCCAAAACTACACCATTGTCATTTAATCTTACCCAAACTCATATGATTATTGCCATAAAACATTAAGGATCGTATGAGGTTGGGTGTAATATTCATTTAAATAATCCACCGTTTGTTTAACTAAAATAAACAGCTTCAGTATCGATATAAACCAACGTTAGATGTTGATTTAATCCCTCTACTGATAGGTACTGTAATTAAGTGATTGTTGAGCTCTTGTTAAATATTATCCCTATTGGTTGGCAGATAAATTGACCCGCTGTATAAGCTAAGGCCAATTTTTACGCCAGAAATTGGAGTTTTTTCCTGTACTAGATGTAGATGTAAAAACCAACCCTGAGTTTTTCCACATATCTTTAATCTTCAAATACTGACCTGCCTCTGCTGAAGTGCTATAAATTACTGGTTTCGGATGACTTAAAAAGTCATTACAGGTGCTGTAAATGCTTAATCTTAAAAGCAAAAACACAACAGGGTGCCATTCAGAATACTGTTAGGTCTCTATTTTCGATTGCCAAAACACTAACGTTAGACATGAAAAGCGGTATTTTTTATATTCATAACATTTTGTGCTTGTTGTATGAGCCAAGGTAGCTTATTCAGTGCACGAAATTGCAGAAATAACCCCTCCTTTTATGCAATGGACAATATAAGGGGTTCACTTTTGGTTGACATTGTTTGTTTCTTTCGTCCAAAATTCTATCGTAGAAAACGAAACTCACTTTTTTACTTTAATTGTTAAGAGGTACACAACGCTTAAAGCCACTAAGTGTATGGAAGTGTGAAGGAAAAATAGAGGGAGAATATCAAAACATAAGAACTGACCTTGGAATTAAAAACATTCAATTTATACAATGGAGGAAAGCACTTAGAAGCCATAGAATTCTACTATTTAGCCATCTGAGAAAAAGAAATATTAATAAAAAGATTTTAGAACAACAAGAAACAACAACTGCATAAGCCTGAAGAGGTTGAGAGAAACAACTTGCACAAGAGAGAAAAGCTCATCAGAACACTTCCCAGGGCAACATCTATAGAGAGTAAGACTAGCAACACTGTGTTGGTGAAATATTGTTTTTATTAATTTTTGTTGGGGAAAAGCCAAGATCAAGAAGCAGCACCGAGAATTTATTTATTTATTGATAACTTTCGAAAATAAAGGTTTTGTTATACTGTGGGTTACATATCATCATCATCATCATCATCATCATCATCATCATCATCATCATTATATTCGGTTTAACGTCCGTTTTACACGCTAGCATATGTTGGACGCTTTCTTGAAATTGACTTCCAAGTTATCCTATCCTTCACCAGGTCTCTGCTGACACCTTTTTGTTTGAAATCCATCCTTATCACTTCCTCATATAAATGCTTATCAAACAAGTTTTACGATACAGTACGCCATATTGCTGTCTTAATCTTTTTCTTTCTATAGAAGACCATTAGATGTTATGACTAGTTTAGTCCATTCTTTTAAAAACAATAACATCTTTAAACGTCTTGAATCACCAAGATTAAACTACTGGGGTTTAGGAAATTAACAACTTCCATCGGTTTGGAACCCTGTGGTAAAATAGTCCATGATATTACTAAAGAAAAATTTTGATACTCTGAACTTACATACGCCTTTTTACGTCAAAAATGCTCCAAAAATGCTTAATTTCCTTTGGAGTTTTTCTTTCAGTACTAAAAGCTTTTCGAGTTACTGGAGGAGTATGTGTGTGAAGGTGGGGTAGGGGAGTTCCAGTACCAAATATCCTATGAACTGATTTAGAATAAAGTGGATTTGTGAGCTAAATGTTGACGAAACAATTATGTAAAATTATTTAAAGACATAATGGACTATATTTATGAAGGGACGGTTGAACATACGACAAAAAGAACGTCAACTAGATGGAAAAAATTGTTTTATCCTTCTTTGTACCGCCTTGCAATCTATATCGCATTGAAAGCAAAAGCATATCCATCTTTTATGGTTTTAAATAGAATGTTATCATAAAAATAAATCAACCGTCTAAAGTTTGCCTTTTTATTGTTACTAGCATCTTTTACCTCTCCTGTACCTACAAACATTAAGTATATCAATTGATCTAGTCTAAAATTGGACCAATGTGGTACATATTTTGGAAAAGAGAAAACTTCATATATACTAGTTTGAGCTCTCTGAAAGGATCCCACAGTAACTCTTTAAGCTGAGTTTGCTCCGGCAATATGGCCAGAGAGTTATGTCTCAGAAGCTCTGTGCTGCACTGATGAGTCCACAAAGGGCGAAACGGTACTGTCTGCAGATTAAATATGTACTTCATATAGGATTTTTTTTCCCCTTCGGATAGGACCTATGAACGGAAAAGTAGTTCTAAGACTATGGTTGGGAAAAGAAACTTGAAAATAATTTAGTTGTAGAGGACAAAATTTGGTAAACTAATGAAAAACGTTCTGGAATATGTCAAAGGCAACGTAGCTACTTTTAAAACTTCAGAAAAACGCTGAGGTTGTAAAACGTTTTGTTGTTGTAGACCAAAAGGCTCATATTTATATCAAAACAAGAAGCTAGGTAAGTCGGTTCCTACTAACAATTTTCAGATGTGCAACGTAGCCATAAAGCTTGGAGGCTATGTTGGTGACCGTCTAAATACCATTGTCATTTGACTTCATCTGCCTCTTTCTGGTGATAAAGGCCTCATTTTCAACTTCAAGCAAAAGTGAGCGAAAATGAAGTCACTTTGGTAGCCAAACGGTCCGACTCTTTAAAATTAACCTTGCCTCACAAAGTATTTTTTGTAATTGACTTCTTTGGAAATTCCTAATCCATTTGAAACAAAAGGTTCTCTCACGATATTCTTTTTTAAACGACAGCTATAAGCTCTTCTGAACTTGTCACTAGAAAAGATGAGATTGAAATATACTGGTTCAGTCTACTGGCATGAATATTAAAAAAGTTCATTTTAATTATTTTTGTAAAAACAGAAGATGACTTTTAAGGTCCTGGTACCTTACATTTGCATTAAGGAACCTTAATTTTTTATCAGAACTTCAAGTTTCAAACGACAGACGTTGCATGTCTCTTGTGGTTTCAACGCTGGTCATGTACTCTTTTCATGGCCCGAATATATTTGTATGAATTACTTAGGAAAGTTAACATATTTAAATTAGTTTGATTTGAGAAAACTTTAGAGATTAACAGTGCTTTTCACCACAGTTTTGGACTCGTCAAAGGATCTGAGCAAAGTCAAGAAACGGTTTTGTTTTTCATTATTTTATTGAGAAATTAAAGTGACTTTTTTGAATGGTTCTCTTTTGCCAAATATAATTCATGAAAGTTTTTTCAACAGATCAAGACATTTTGGATGAACACTTTAAATAAAAAAACGAGCTAAGTCATGCAATCGGCACAAACTTATTTCAATTTGGATGTACACATTCTGCGATTCGATTAGTTTTGTCACCTGGTGAAATTTTTCCCATTCCATATCAAAATTGGCAAAGAATTTGTTGTCTCTCTTCGACACAAAAATAAGCACTTTACATAGTTTGCTAAAAGCTGAATGTAAGCCTCATGCAAACCCCCAGGCGTGGTCACTTCAGTTTGCACAGTGTAAGCACCCGTGCCTTTATCTTTGGGATATGACCCCTTTCCATTGATTTCTGTGAAAATTTTTATATCTCTTTTCTTTGATGTTTCTTTTTATTTAGACCCTTTTTTGTAAAAGCACTGATATACATAATTGGAAAAAACTAGACATGTAATATGTACTGTAGCTGTATATACAATCATCAATTTAGATGCATATGCGTATGTACTACCATAGTAACAATAAAAGTTACAGTGCAAAGTCTGGTGGTTTTTAATTGACGTACAATTTTTTTTCAATTAGGTGAAAAAATTGAACAAAGGACAGAAAATTCGCATTCACACCTTAAGAAAGTGACTTAATAATGAGACAAAATCTGTGTTTTCTATAAATTTGATCTTCAGCATTACCAATCAAGTGTTAATTTATACCCTTTTCCTAGAATTTTCCAAATTTCTTGAAAAACACCCCTATTTTCAGTTTTTTACTGTCCTTGTTTTTAAATGCAAAAGCAACACTTTTAGGTGATTTTAAAGACACGAGTGCTTACACTGTGCAAACTGAAATGGCCCCGCCGGGGGCAACCCTAGTTATTTTTTCCTAATAATTTACTCGATTTATTGGGGGAAAATATAGCCGTCTTCATTTTGAAAGTTTGTTGATTTAGTTTATACAGACAACTGTTGCAAAAAAAAAACCCGCAACATTTTTCTTACATAATATTACATGAGATCATAGCAGAGAGAAGATGGCGTTTAGCTGGACACATAATTAGATTGCCACTAGAGCGGGCCGCTCGCGGTACCTTACAATGGACCCCAATGTGAAGGCGCAGGAAACGTGGTAGACCAAGGAAAACGTGGAGAGCTGCGTTCAAGGACGATATCCAACAACGACACTTAACATGGGAAGAAGCTATCGACCTTGCACCTGATCGTGACTGCTGGCGTCGCCTCGCTGCCCTATGTCCTGTCTAGGACCGGAGGATCTAAGGTCTAAGGTCTAAGGTCTAAGGTCTAATGTCTAAGGTCTGTTGTATCATGAACCTGTTATTGTCAATGTCTACCATTATGTATCTGCCATCTTAATTTGATAATCTTGATTTAGCCTCGCCTTAATATATAATAACTGACATGTTGTAAAATGTACATGCCCTCTTGGATCATATTGCCAAAGGGATCTGATGTCGCGTTAAAAATCTGTTTACATTATTATATATATTTTCCTCCTCTCCACACCATAAAACATAACAAGGTCTAAGGTCTAAGGTCTAAGGTTTAAGGTAATATTGTGTCAACTTGAAACATAGGTGATTAACTTTTAGAAACACTTTCGTAATAGACATTAAAAATTCTGAGCAAATCAACCCTTTTGCTAAATAGACTGTCAAAAGGTACATAATAACTACATTTGACTAAACATCAGAGACCTCATCTTTTGATTAAAATAAGAGTCAATGAGATTAATCTGCTCTCTGTATGTTCCCAGTACGTATTTTTTCGTCAGGTTTAATGGTTTTGGCCCAAAATAATCAACGATTTGATAGGATAAGATATTCAAAAGAGTGGCTGTTGAAAAACTGAATCTATTAAATCTTTCTTATTCTTGGCTTTTTTCTGGCTCTCCATCATAGTTCCTTACAGTTAGTGGCTTTTGGCTTGTAAGGTTCTTACCCACCAAACAATAAGCCAAGCTTTTCACATAAACTCTAGCATGAAAAAGAGCTGGAGCTATTTAGTCAGATACTTTCTGTGTTCATGGTCTACAAAATCTTATTTCTCACAATAAATTAAGCATTAAAATTTGGCATATTTCTCAAAAAAAGTTATTTTTTTCAGTATATTTGGTATTTCAACTATGCTTAACGAAGCAAATGATTAAATAGTTGTACAAAATGATTTCAAATCCAAATAAACCCCCAGATATAAAACATCTGATCTGATAATCTGACAAAATGGTAATCCTTTATATCCTGTTCTAAGTGTTTGATTGCTATGTCTCCTCGGCCGCAACAAATAGCTTAAGTTTAAAATATCTGACAAAGAACCACGCACGTTAAGATATTGTAAATACGGTATATCTCAATAAAGGGAATTGTGAAATAAAGATTAAAGAAGATTACGAATGTAAAGACCGTTAACTGTTCAAATATAATTCTACAATAATCATCATTTGCTTTCTAATAGAAACTCTTTGTGATATTTGCCTTTTTAAATGGTTGTCTTAGTTCGCACTTTTGAAACAGTTATTCAGCTGTGTTCCTCTATTTCATGACTCCAGCTGTCACTTTTTTTTGACCAGCTCTCTCGCACTCTTGTTCTCTTTGATCCAAGGAGCGCTTTGATTTACCACAGGAAAAGCTAAACGACTCATGAGGTAATAAATCTCAGACATCTAAGTCATTGATAACAAGTAACTATAAAGCTATGCAAGCAAGTGTCTACTTTGTCATGGGGTTTTTTATTGCCATAAGAACACAGTAAAATCATAATATGGTACATACTATTTTTCTTTGGCCTTGCTACAATATGATACAACTATGATTTAAATTCTTTCATGGGTTTTGTTTGTAAACTAACCATTTACTTCCCATGTTTATAAGAAGCCTGACATTTACAGTGTTTGAACCAATTCAATTTTGCCATCCATTTTTCAGCAACTTGACTAGGGTTTTGTAACTTAATACTAATAACTGATAATAACTCCGATAACTGATCCATTCAGGGTGGATTAGAGTCTATTCCTACAATAAATTCCAAGAATTCGCAATACAACACCCCTGATAAATCCCCAGTAAAAGAAAACTTATGCTACTGTTGTAAAGTTCATAAAATATTCTCAAAATACTTCCTTCAGCAGCCTTTACCGACCATACTGAGAAAACTCAATTCCATTTCTTCGATCGGATTGAACACGGTGTTTTCGTACACATTAATGAAAAAATCCACCCCTTACAATATGGACTTGTAAGTTGTAAACGGTTCTGGCATTTGTACATTAATTTTCTTTCTTTCTTTTTTCTTGACCAGAATTCTGCTTAACTGATCAGTTTGCAGAAGAAAAAGGCGATAGAACTGGAAATGACTTTGTTTTTACCCTCTGTTACAACTATTTTAGTTGTATTAATAGCCACAATCAAAGGTAATTCTTGCTTGTTTTTTAATTTGTGTTTTCTTCGTAGAAAATGTACTTTGAAATCTGATTCCTCAGATAATTTCTAATTAAAATATTTCTATTTCAGTCAATTTGTCAAGTATAGCTAATGACAAAAGAGTAACCTGTAGTTATTTTAGATCATTTTAGCAACTGGTTTTCTCCGTCAAAACCAGTACAACAGTTGGCCCTTGCCCCACACCTGTCACCAAAAAACAATCAACCATTTGTAGAACAACTCCATCTTATGCACTGTATACACTGTTTTGTCCTATAACTAGTATAATTTAGTAATTTTCTCTTATAAATTCTGAAATTTATAATTGACTGAAACTTAGTACATTTTTTTATATCTTAAAAAGTGACACGATTTTATAAATTCTTGTCTTCGTTTTATTTTATTTATATTAGTATATATAAAATTACCTGTTACCAAAGTTGCAAACATATTTATTTTGAAAAAGTTTATGTAAACCACATTATCTCCGGGGTGGCAACTTTAGTTGCTACCCATATTTGTGCTGTTTAAAATTAGGTATCAAGCACTACCCATTAGAACACAAAATATATGACTGCAATAATCATAGCCTAATTGAAAAACATAAAGAAATACTATTAGATTGAACTGTTTATCAGCAAGAAAAATTTCATCGCAGAGCTCAAATGTTTAGTTTAAATCATTCTAACCAAAACTAAACATGGGTTTGTTAATCCACAAAATTCTAAATAGATACTACTCTTCCTCTTCTTCGCATGATCTTAACCCCACTGCTTAACAGGCCCAGCCTTTCCCCTCAAATTTTACCATCTGCTTTTATACATTGCATCTGCTTTCTTGACTCGTTACTTATTCATATAACTCTTTACTTCGTCATATCACTCAGTCCTCTGTTTTCCTATGTTTCTTTTTCTATGACAGCAATTTTAGAGTTTTTTTCTGGGTTTTTTTCAAAATTTAAAAAAATTGATCCATCTTTTATTAGTTTCTTTTACGTATTTTACGTATTAAGAACTGTTGAATCAATTAAAAATTGAAACAAATCTCTGATTTAATTATTTATTTGCTTTAAAATGATACATAGCAGGTTAATTTTCTTTTTTCATTCTAAATATTAACTCTTCACAAGTAACCTTAGTATACCCAAATTGCGAAACTACGAAAAAATAGATATTTGAAAGTAAAAAGAGATCAGATTAATAAGAGCTGGAAAATATACCAACATTCAGCTAGAGAAAATGTATCCAGATATGGAAAATGTATCTCATTAAAAACATAGTTAAAAAAATTTTCACTGCCTAAAATCATTTGGGTAGTAAATAAATGTAAAAGTAAATGAGCCAGCATAGCTAGACGTAGCATTAATCAGCTGATATCAATTACCAATCAGAATTCAAGATTTTATGAATCAGCCAATCTGGAGTATTTTTTTCGGCATGGGGCATAATGAATGAGATTATACGCGGTTAAAAGCAAGTAAATCTTGAAAAAAGTTTACATAAAATAGAAAAATAGGAGATGCTTTCTAAAAGAATAAAAACAATCCATGAAAATGTTATATGAATTTTAAAACTGTATTTATTTTGCCCAAGGGACCTAGAAATGGAAGCAAAGTGCTTCTATGTAGAAAAAAGGGACATTTGTGGCTTCTAGAAAGATAAAAGACCACGTTTATAAAGTATATTTGGAATATACAATAATCAAACGATGGTTCTTTCTTATGAAACTTCTTTAAATTGGGTCATTGTAAAGGATTGGTGACGTGGTGCTCTACTTTATAATATTCCTAAAAGGGTAGGAACTAAAGTGGAACTAAAGTTGATATTTAAATCTGTTTTCTTTTCCAAAAAAAGGCTGGTAATATTTAACTCACCTTACAAGGAATTTAAATGGTTTAAACAATTGTTAAAATCTCTTTGATTTCTTACCGTTCAAAAATCTTCTTGTATAAATATACATACTAACAATAAATGATTTTGGTGCATATTCTAGTTTTCGTTTTGGCAATATGAAGAGTTTGTTTTTAATTCAGTTTTTTCTGTTTCATTAATTCATTATAAAATGATAAAACAAACTTGCAGATTTCAATCGAGACTTTTTTATATTGATTCAGGTTTGTTTGTTACAGAATTTATGATTGTACATAAAAAGCTCTTTTTTTTGTAGTTTTTACCTATGATTTGTTCAGGTTGCTTTCTTGTTAGTTTGAGCTTGAATCAAAATCTTAGTAAGCTGTAGGTGGACATTCGATACAAGATAGCACTGGAAAAATCGGCAATGTATTTCCTCCCATAAGTATATAAGTATATAAGTATATAAGTATATAAGTATATAAGTATATAAGTATATAAGTATATAAGTATATAAGTATATAAGTATATAAGTATATAAGTATATAAGTATATAAGTATATAAGTATATAAGTATATAAGTATATAAGTATATAAGTATATAAGTATATAAGTATATAAGTATATAAGTATATAAGTATATAAGTATATAAGTATATAAGTATATAAGTATATAAGTATATAAGTATATAGGAATTCAAGGAATTCCTTCTCCAAAAAAACATCATTAAGACTCACCATTTTCTTTTTTGTAAAGCCTGTGAAGAACTGAGACCATCGTTAAAAATTATTGTCAGAAATACAGTCATCCAGTTTTATTAAGACTAAGGGAATATACAGGGAAAATTTCTTTGTTTTCTCCTCTCTAGATTTCAAAATTTTCTCTCAAGAAAAAAAAATTAAGAGATTTATTTTTAACCTATTAATAGTTTAATTTTGAAGCATTAAAGAATAAACTTTCACTTTTTTATTCACGTAAACCCTTACACATAAATAAATTTTGATCTCGGTAATACTCCTGATGGTGTTAGCAGTATTACCATCAAAATGAAATGTCATACTCATGGAAGGACTTTCTTTTAGTAAAGGAAATAAAAATCTGTTAACAAAGAGTTATATATATATATATATATATATATATATATATATATATGTATATATATATATATATATATATATATACTGTAAAGTTAGAGTTTTTCTTACTCGTACATCTGATTATATATATATAATCTTTTATATTCAAAACAATTTATGCGAGTAAATAAACTTAATATAAATAACACAGGATATATTAAATTTATCATTATTAACATTTTCATAAATTTTTCAATTATTATTATTACAAAACCCTTGAGAATTTTGGAACTCTGTTNTATATATATATATATATATATATGTATATATATATATATATATATATATATACTGTAAAGTTAGAGTTTTTCTTACTCGTACATCTGATTATATATATATAATCTTTTATATTCAAAACAATTTATGCGAGTAAATAAACTTAATATAAATAACACAGGATATATTAAATTTATCATTATTAACATTTTCATAAATTTTTCAATTATTATTATTACAAAACCCTTGAGAATTTTGGAACTCTGTTGTTGCACCAATCCCATTATTCGAGCAAATGAAGAAATTCCTGAGAGAGGCTGTTATGAATTTCTTGAAAAATATTGCAAATGAGGCAAATTCAAAAGACTACGTCAGAAGTTGTTTATTGTAGCGATGCTGAATTTGCAAACCAACAATTATGTTTTGTGCAACTTTTTGCCTCGTATTACAAGGAAATCCACCAAACCTATAAGAGAATGACATGGAAAGCATCATAGCTGCTAGTTTTGCAGAGGGGACGGCACTGAAAAGTATGATGGATGCACAAATGGTTGGCCTTCTCAGACAAGGAACCCCAAACTCTAAACAAAGTAGTTTGCGCCTTCTGGATCCAGATACTGATTTTAAGGTTCGACGCCTTGCACAAAAGGCAAATGAAGGACTTCGAGCGATAGCAAACGAACCTTCCCTTGGCTTCTATTGGATACAGGAACACGTTCACCGTACATTGCCCAACTTGATTCAGAGGAAAAAAGAGCTCAATGTGGTGACGAAAACCGTTGAAAGTGTGTCGTACGATATAGATGATTCCATTGAAGTAACAGGGTCCCTTTGTGACATTAAACAATTTACACGCATCGAGGTAGCTCTTAAAAGTGCGATCGAGTTAAGAAAAGGGCTGAAAGCACGTGAACAGAAAGAGGTAAGTGTTAGTCCACTATTCAATAAGCTGGTTTTTGCATTTACTTTTTATGTATAGTTGGTATTAGCCAAGTCTGAGAGTAATTAATGACACCAACTTTAGGAGCTTTCGACCCAACTCAGAACATTATTACATTATATACTCAGTCTAATAATCTTATTTAAATATATATAGCTAATTCTGTATTATGACGTACGTAATATTACTGTTTTATTTAGACATAATAGGGGAACCCCATTAAAAATTGCCCCACATCATTCAATTAGATTGGTTTTGATTTCATTTCCATCAGTGCCACCAAAATTAGGATTTTTCAGAAAACATTTCTTCCTGATGTTTCATAACAATCCAATTTTCTGTCTTAATGTTAAGATCAGGAGCCATTACTTTGTGTTCACTGTCATTGTCTATATTTGGGTCAGTTTCACTACCACTTATGGCATCTTCAACATTCTTGCTCATTAAAAACCTTACTTGATGCAATCTTTCTAAATCTGATATATCCGCTGCTAATAAGGGAGATGGTCAATTATACTCCACAACGTGGGGTTTCTCTGTGTATATGCATTTAAGATTTTGTTTTTTCAGACAAAGCTGTGCTTCATTTGTAGCAATTCGAACTTTGAGAATCAAAATTATACTTGTATCAAGTTTCTTAGTGCTGCCAGCTAAAATAAAAGTTTGAAGTATGATGGCTAAACTCCTACCAGTTTTAAAAACAAATTTGCATACATATATGTGTGCATGTGTCAGAAGGTCATTGAAAAGGGTAATATTTGAAGTGGATTTGAACAGCTCAGAATGTTCAGGTAAAAAGTTTGGTTTTTTACCTATCTGAAAATGTATATTAAAAGATAGCTTAAGAATTCCTTGGCCACAATTCAGCAATTGTTTGACCAAGAGATTGGAACTGTTGGTTGTTACATAGAGCATACTAATATAAGCAGTAGCTGGGAAGGGAATTTTATTTAAAGCTGAAATAATACTTGAGAATTAGGGGAAGAAAGTCTCCAGCTTTTCCTGAGCTAGTTAAGCCATGTATGTTTATTACATAACCAAGTTAAAAGATCTAGTATTATGTCCAGTGCAATGACAAATAATTGTATCTGTTTATTACCGTAATTGTCTGTAACAAGTACACAGAATAAGCATGGTAATCAAACAGCTTGTAACTAATGCACACATTTCTGCTATTGACTGCTACTATACATTTTTGGACATACTCCAGCTATAAAAACTTGCAGTGTTTGGACATAGATTGGTACAAGTATTCCAAGGAACTGTGATGCAAATTTGTAGGAAATCTGAAGTTTTTCTTGAAGGTTTTCTTCACCTTGTGAGAGACCCACAACAGATTACAGTAGTCAGAACTACTAAACTACATAGTAATAACAACCTTTCTTGGAAACAATCAGAGTACAGAATATGAGAAGGAAGTCAACAGAAGAACTTTAAAGAATTAGGGACCCACATGTTGGACAAAGTGCACTTTCTACACTCCCGCTTAGACAAGTTCCCTCAGAACTTTGGATGCATAGCTGAGGAACAGGGGGGGGGGGTTCCACCAGGACTTTTGTGTCATGGAAAAATGCTACCAAAGTCAGTGGGATGTGAACTTCCTTGGGGATTACTGTTGGTGTTTGAAATGAGATGTGGTGGCTACTCAGCACAGGAGAAAGTCACTAAAAAGGTCCTTCATCGATGATTAGGTTTTTTGTAATATATAATCTTTATTAGCTTGTATGTTTTTTGTGAAGGACTAAATCCAAAATTAATTGCAATAAATAGCATTAATAACAATTCTTATACAATCTCATAACTCAAAAACTTGACCTAATGGTACAAATGGGTAAGATTTTGGGATTTTGCAAAGTAAGCTACCCTAGAATCAGCAATCACATACTTGACCTTTTAAAACTTTGCAGACCAGTGTTATTATTATGATCATTATGAAATGTATTATTCATGGTTAAGGTAACCAGGTACAGCTGTACATATTTAGATACAGGTAAATAAGCATTGCAAGAAACTTTTAATTTTAGGATATAAAATGTAAAGTTTTGAAATAGAGTGGAATAAATATTTTTATTATTTTTATTAAGAAAAAATCACACATGAATTGCATTCAGAGACAAAATTTACATAAATATGTGTCAATCCATTAAATTAGTTTTGTATGAAGAATATAAGCAAAGAATATTTTTAAGATCTCATCAAAATATGCATTCCTAGAATTTCTCTTCTATNCAAAGTATGCATTCCTAGAATTTCTCTTCTATTAATTGTTAAGTAATTTTTGCCCAGATCTTGGGCTCAAAGTTCTTCAGATGGACTTTGTTGTGGCAGTGAGGAATTTTTGGGGGCAGATGCTCTTCCTTATACTAACAAATGCTTTTTTTTGTAAAGTTTGAGTTTTTTGCCTCCACATGAACTTTAACCAAAAACCTCTTAGAGTACAATGCAACTGTTCTAGTGACTGAGTCACAGCTCCAAATTATTATCATCATTATCGTTGTTAGTGATGGTAGTAGTATTAATAATTAATTAAAATTAATACTTTTTTTACACCCATTTGCAGTGTAGTTGTTAGTAGGATTCAAAACAAAATTAGAGGAAAGTGCATAACACATATGAGAGAAATAGAAGTCCCTCCTTGGCACACATAAATCAAAGTTCTCTAGTGTCACAGTTGAAAATCTTTTTATCAGTTCTATTGGAAAATTTGTTCATTCTAATGACTCTCTAAATGTGTAACTGTTTATTAAATGTAACAAACCAAAAATCTCACTGTTCACATCATTCATTGGACTTGCTGCATTTATGGTGGTCATAACAGGCTATAAAGCAACCATAGTCTCTCTTATTGCTATTTATATACTATCATTTTAACTAAGCAGTTGTTATCTTTTTTATGTCATAATTGTTTACTGTATAATCATTAGAAACCAATATTGCTGTTGGGAACATTTACTTTTCAGGTTATCAGGCCATCCAATGTGAAGTACCAGTTACTGAGAGTTCTGACATTTATATAATAGTTGAACTATAAGAAGAAGAGTAAAAAACGTTATTGTTATTATTATCATTTTTATTATTGTTTTTATTATTGCAATTGTTAATTTGATATAAACCTTATTGTTTCAATACTATAAACTACTTTCAACAGAAATATTTTATATCTTACTGTTGTTATTGTTACTATCATATTGCTATCAGAGTTACAAATAATCTGACATTACTTTACGTTTAGGTCTTTATTTACAAGATTAAAATATGGCTATTGGATGGTATGAGGAAGAGGATTGAGGCAGGGACATACTTATTATTCTATGTTGCTTATTATAGAGGATAAGTCAAAAGAGGAAAACAGGATATTTTGGAAGGTACCAAGTAGTAAATTGCAGCTTAATGGTGGTAGTTATGACAGTATAGTAAGGCATGGGGCTATTTTTCCATGTGAATATTTGAGTAGAAATTTTGTGCAAAGATGTGAAAATTAGAACATTTTTAGTTTAAAATTTATTTACCTCTGACTGTGTTTGTAATGGGATATTGATGTACACAAAAAACTAAAATTGTCTAAATGCAAGTTTCTCTGTTATTGTGATTAGTCTGCTAATTACTATGGTAACTATACATACAAACAAAAAGCTTCTAAAAGAAGTATGCCAAAAATATTAGATTAGCATGTTTTAAACTAATCTACATGTCATCTCTTGAAGCACGCAACATCAGAATCCCTTAGCTTTAGTTTAAAAAACAAATAGGAATAAGCAGGAGTGAGATCAATGGAAACGAAGACAGTTAAGAGTTCTTTTGTCACTGACTGGGCGTGGACTGGGTGCCAGCTAGCTATATTTCTTTTATTGTTCCCAGACCTGTTGCTTTTTAAGCAGACATCGTATTTCAACTTGCAAATAAGATTACTATATGTATAAAATAAGTCTAGTTTTTATATCTTTCTTTTTGTTAGGAGGAAGCAGCTGCAATGGCAAAGAAAGCTAACTACTCCATTTCACAGAATGAACTTGCAGAAGGGTATATATGCCCTATCTGCTATTTTGCATTAGATTGCCAAGAAGCCTTAGTGGAGCACTGGCTGCAACTTCATGATCCGTCATTGCTTAAAAGTGCATGTTCAGGTAATGAACAGCTGGCACAAATTGTTAACAGATTGTCACCAGACATTGAAAATCAGGGGCAGGAAGAAAATTCTCAAAATTCGAGTTCTGCAGAAGAGACACAAGAGATCTGGGTAATACATAGACTTCAGTCAACAGAACAGACGGATAGGTTGAATCCAGGTCCTTCTGGAAATGCCTGTTATAACGAGAATGTAACTACTGAAACAAGTAGTTGAAAATGATATTTATTTGTTTCTCTCGACAAAATAACCATGATGCTTTCACATTAATGGTTATTAATAGAATTCTATATGGAAGGAATGCTTAGGGTTTCAAGTACTCTACTATGGAAGTTGTCTACCAACTTAGTGACACATATAACTCTTTCTTGTTTTTCTTTTACCTTATTTGCCTTTTTTTATGAAAACCTTTTCTTCACTGTGAATTTTTCCTGTACTTTTTTGTCTCAACTGTTTTTGTCATGCAGTTCTTCTCTATTATTTTGAGGTATCATTATTCTTAATACATATATTCCTAATCAATATTTTTAGACCAAACACACGCATTGTGATTTTTCTTGTTTTGCTAAATGTATTTTTTGAAATTACAGCACTAACATGTTTTAATTATGTATTTAATTGCATGTATTTTTTTCTGTTTTCACTGATTTTGAGAGGAAGGGACATTTGTTTCAGTGGGTTTTTCACCTTCAACGTGGAAGTAACAGAAAAAATGCAATGGTGCATTTTTGGGTGAAAAACTCTTTGAGATTTGTTTGAGAATATTGTTAAGAAGGATACAAACAGTGGCACTTCGAAATCCTCGAACAAAGAAAAAAGAAATATACCAGAGGTTTTTGGGGGGCCAAGTTCAATTAAATCGAGTTGTCTTTGCCGTTTCATCGGAGTTCCAAGTCATTTCACCAACTGCCCCGCCTTTGCAGTTTTCAAATGCTTTATGGAAATGCTCCATATATGGAATCAAGCCTGCATTTGCTTGAAAATGACAGTTGTATTTGTCAACGTGTTGTTTATGTATTTTGGCGATATTACGTGGGAAAACGTAGGTACTTTGTTTTTCTGTAAAGTAAATATTTCTTTTAATACCAATTTTGCCAAAGGAGCTTTTTGATCAAAATTGGTAAAATGCTATATATGCGAAAGAAACATATAGTATTAACAAGTGTCACATTTTACAACTGCTGGTATTTCGCGAGCTTTAAAATTTAATTTTGATTAGAAAACCAATGCTCAACCATATTTTTTTGTTTATCAACACTTAAATAATTGTGTTTTTTTAATTGTGAAAGTTTGTGTCTGCAGAAACAATGCCTTACTTTGTCTTAGATGATTTTTTCTGATACCAAGTAAACTAGAATTGTATCCCATCCTCAAATGAGAGCATAGAGATAAATACACAACTCTGTATGTACAGTATGTACAAGGCCAACGGCAATATTGAGGAGGAAGGTTGGGTGCTAAGACGTGTTTTTAATGAGGTCCCAATATACTTTCCCGAGATATTGTACTCAGTATATACGTACTCAACATACTAAAATTCACAGCACCTGCAAATAATCTCGCTTCTTTCCGTCTCAACTGTCTTGGAAAAAGAGAAGAGAAGCACCAAAAACAATTCCCTCTCATCCACCAGCAATCGGGGATCCACGAAACAGCTCAGATGGAATGATGTCGTCATTTGTAAATCCGCACGTGGTTTATCTACCTCCGTCCTCTCCTATTAGCATGGTACTGATCACGTTCCCTTATTGCTGGTCAGCCCGTGATTTGAAATTGTGTTCCGCTAATAGATCCCTACACAACTCCCAGACACTTCTATTTATATGACCCAAGTTTTTCCACCTCTCGCATCCATACAGTAGTGCTGTCTTACTTGGTGTGCTTTATTGTCTGAAGCTTCGGATATTCTTCAGTGTACCAAAGGTAGACTTGAGTTTTTTAGCCAGTTATGGTTATTTTTATGGTGATCCTTATGGTAGGTTTTTCTTCGGACAGAAAGCAGTAACTTTACATTGCTGTTCACCATGCCAGTTCCTTAGATTCCCATAATCTGCTCTCTATTTTGTTTTTTATGGTCCCATCGAGGTATGCCCCTTATAAAAAGGACACTATGTTCCTTCATCATTGCTAGGAAACTGCAGTTTTATATAAAACCGGATAATTTTTTTCCTTTTCTTCAGCCACAAATGTGGGACCAAACATTTAGATGGATTTTGATTTGATAAACTTTTAGTGTAACCTTGGATTAGTAGTAAGACAACTAACTGGGAATCATTAACACTGTGACGGCTGAGCTAAGTTGGACATGGTAATTGCAACTCCGCTTCGGTTCATACTGTCATCGCTGTCAGAATAAATCTTTCTGTTCGGCAGTCTTCTCTGTACTGAAGCGATCCAAAGGCATCCACTAACTTTGTTCCTGGTTTTTTCCAATGTAGCTAGATTGTTTTCACTTATCACTTTGTCAAATTCTTTGTCTTTAATACTGACCACATTATCATACTTTACAGTTAGGTGTAGAGAACTTCATTAGCTTTTAGAAGTTACCCCTGCAATATAAAAGCTTCAGTACAAGTAAAAATTTCACCTGTCGATGTTATTCGGTACTGATAGTGATTATTGACTAAGTTTTTGTTTTGTAAGTGCGTGTCTATCTTCATTGAAAAGTTTTATGACCACGTGATTTGATTCACTCCACGTAGTTTAAAGGGTCGCATACTGAGGTTTCTCCAGACAAACCCATTTTTGGTATTACTTCAAGTTAAGCAGATAACAATCTTATTTTGCTCGACGTTTTTTTATACTGCTATCATCTTTAGCTGTGGTTGTTCCAAAAATTTGAAAAACATTGCAATATTGAGCAGAAATTCCTATACACAAAAAGTATACATATGTATATCTTCTTATAACTTCTAAATGCCCCAGGAAAGCCATCATGCATCGCTGTATTTTTATCAGTTTTTCGTTATCCATAGGAACTTTACCGATTAGGGTATTTCTCCAGATAACTTTTCCACAAACCTGATAAATCTCCATGAAGCGTTAGAGAATTTTAGTGACATAAAGACATTTCAGGGATTGAGTTACCACTGAAGCTGCCATCAATTAAATCAATNAGTATATACGTACTCAACATACTAAAATTCACAGCACCTGCAAATAATCTCGCTTCTTTCCGTCTCAACTGTCTTGGAAAAAGAGAAGAGAAGCACCAAAAACAATTCCCTCTCATCCACCAGCAATCGGGGATCCACAAAACAGCTCAGATGGAATGATGTCGTCATTTGTAAATCCGCACGTGGTTTATCTACCTCCGTCCTCTCCTATTAGCATGGTACTGATCACGTTCCCTTATTGCTGGTCAGCCCGTGATTTGAAATTGGTGTGCTTTATTGTCTGAAGCTTCGGATAATCTTCAGTGTACCAAAGGTAGACTTGAGTTTTTTAGCCAGTTATGGTTATTTTTATGGTGATCCTTATGGTAGGTTTTTCGTCGGACAGAAAGCAGTAACTTTACATTGCTGTTCACCATGCCAGTTCCTTAGATTCCCATAATCTGCTCTCTATTTTGTTTTTTATGGTCCCATCGAGGTATGCCCCTTATAAAAAGGACACTATGTTCCTTCATCATTGCTAGGAAACTGCAGTTTTATATAAAACCGGATAATTTTTTTCCTTTTCTTCAGCCACAAATGTGGGACCAAACATTTAGATGGATTTTGATTTGATAAACTTTTAGTGTAACCTTGGATTAGTAGTAAGACAACTAACTGGGAATCATTAACACTGTGACGGCTGAGCTAAGTTGGACATGGTAATTGCAACTCCGCTTCGGTTCATACTGTCATCGCTGTCAGAATAAATCTTTCTGTTCGGCAGTCTTCTCTGTACTGAAGCGATCCAAAGGCATCCACTAACTTTGTTCCTGGTTTTTTCCAATGTAGCTAGATTGTTTTCACTTATCACTTTGTCAAATTCTTTGTCTTTAATACTGACCACATTATCATACTTTACAGTTAGGTGTAGAGAACTTCATTAGCTTTTAGAAGTTACCCCTGCAATATAAAAGCTTCAGTACAAGTAAAAATTTCACCTGTCGATGTTATTCGGTACTGATAGTGATTATTGACTAAGTTTTTGTTTTGTAAGTGCGTGTCTATCTTCATTAAAAAGTTTTATGACCACGTGATTTGATTCACTCCACGTAGTTTAAAGGGTCGCATACTGAGGTTTCTCCAGACAAACCCATTTTTGGTATTACTTCAAGTTAAGCAGATAACAATCTTATTTTGCTCGACGTTTTTTTATACTGCTATCATCTTTAGCTGTGGTTGTTCCAAAAATTTGAAAAACATTGCAATATTGAGCAGAAATTCCTATACACAAAAAGTATACATATGTATATCTTCTTATAACTTCTAAATGCCCCAGGAAAGCCATCATGCATCGCTGTATTTTTATCAGTTTTTCGTTATCCATAGGAACTTTACCGATTAGGGTATTTCTCCAGATAACTTTTCCACAAACCTGATAAATCTCCATGAAGCGTTAGAGAATTTTAGTGACATAAAGACATTTCAGGGATTGAGTTACCACTGAAGCTGCCATCAATTAAATCAATGCATACTGTGTTGCTCATGTTTTAAGAGTGTTTTGGAGTATCTGTAGAGCATATTTGTAGTATAACAACGTTGGAGTCTCCTCGTATAGTTTGTGGAGAAAATTTTTAAAAGAGCTAGACGTGATCATTTTACCATTGCCTTAGTGTTTTCACTGTTAAAAGGGTAGTTTTCTTCATTCTGTTTTGGATGCATTGTATGGTTCCCAAATATTTAGAAACATTAAGATTGCTCATAACAGTTTGTTAGTAGCTGCCTTCTTGCGAATCAGGTAAACCAGTGAAATCCCAATAAATTAAATCTGGCTTTTCTAAGAGATTACAAACTCTTTGACATATAAAGATCTTTAGGGAGTATTTAGGGGTTCACACTGTAACGATATGTAAGACCAGAAACACAAAAGCCAAGGAAATTGTAAAAATTGCCTTGCCTTTCATTTTTGTTAGGGTCAGCTGGTCTGATCTTGAAAGGGAAGTCATCGTTCCATGTGAGGTTAAGCCCTATTTGGGTAATTTGGATGAGACGTTCAACGTTAGGAGCCAGTGGAAAGCGAAGTGCACTTATGTGAAATGTTTGGTTTGAAAATCATCTTGGTTAATGTCGTAGAGCATGTGACCGTGATGGCGATAAGCACTTGTTTCTAGTCCATTTCCTTGCACACATATTCATTTGCAAATATGGTTCAAAACTACATTGGAACACAGGATTACTAAGATTTTTTCTTTCTTCTCGCATGCTTATTTTCTGAAGAACTGCACTGACAATTTTTCTTTGGTAAATCAAATTTTTTCTGAACGACCTATTGAGTATAATATTTTTTACCTGGCCGAATATTGGAGTGCTGTGGGTATCCTTTCTTATTTACCCGGTGGCGAAGGCCTGTTTTCTTGGCACATCTGTTAAGCTCAGTTTTCATTGGAGCGTTTTCATACACTTTGCTTACCTGTAGCATAATAAGTCAACTCATATTTGAGTTGCTTTGATTGTTGAAAATCGAATGATAGTTTGTAGGGTACATGTAACTTGCAGGGTTTGAAACACATTTTTGAACATGAAAACTTGACACCTCCCAAGTAATCATTGTCTCCTGGCATTGATTACGCTCAAGACTTTACTATTTTATTGGTTCAAGGAAATCTGGACAAAAGTGAGGGTGTAGTTACAGAGCACTAAGTTAAATAATACAAATTTCATATTAGAAATAAATTTGTTAATAGTGTCACTATTTCTTAAAATTTAAATAAAGTGAGGTTTTTTTAAAAATTATGTAAAGAGAAGGCAGTTTGTGATAGGACTAAAGGTAAACAACTGTCCAGATATCTTAGGCATTGTGGAATAAATATAGTTTTTCATAAGTAAGTGAATATGACTGTTAAACAAATTGTAAACAGAATTGAATATTGTATAGAACAGTATTGGGGAGGAGGCGTGGCTTAATGGTTAGTGTAACTGCATTGAAACCAAGAGGTTCCAGCCTTGATTCGCCACTTTGGAACTTCACAAAAGAGAAAGCCATTGGTTGGCGTCAGGAAGGGCATCCGGCTAAGAATTTACCCACTGCCGAATCCAAGTCCCTATGAAGGGCACCGTCTGAGCCCCAGTTACTGGGGAAAATGACGTTAAACCAAAAAAAGAAAAAATTAAATCGGTGAAAAACCCATACAAAAAAAGTCTAATCAATTGAAAGCTAAAAAGTGTCCACATCGAACGCACCACACAAAATTACTGTAATTATTAAAGTTCTACTTTTGAAATACTTTGTATTTCTTTCTACTTTTTCTTCACTCAACCTCTGTGAAGGAACCATGGAGTTAAAGGTAACAACACAGTTTTAATGTTTTGTAAATGCGTTAAGAAATATAACGGATATTGAAGCAGAAAGCTGAGGGTGCTTTTGATCACTTGGTTAGAAGCATACTTCTCCCTTTATAAATGCAAAAAGGGAGGGACGCTCTTGGAAACTTGACAAGATACAAGTTGTGGATATATCGGGTTTCTATAGTAAAATTAATTGACTCTATTTAATTCGTTTAACAGTTTACTCTTGTTATCAAGTAGCAACAATTCAGCTCTTGTGCGTTCTGTCTTGTTCTATGTTTCTTAGTTAATGAACGAACTCGAGGTCATTGAAACTGTCAGTATGTTTGTGTTAGGTAGTCCCTTTTATTGCCAGGATTTGATCTTCTCTTAATTGATGTTGGGCATTTAACCTGTTTTTTAGGATCAAATATGTCCTTGGGTTTGATTCAATACATAAATAAGCAGCCCACCTGTTCCCTACCTGCCTTGAAACATAGCTTGTAAGGTCAGTTCCTATTTGAATCAAAAAAGCTTTTTCGTACTATTTATCGAGATTGTGGTTTCACTAGGAAATAAACTATATTCAAAAGTGAAATTGAGATATCTTAGTAGCAAATAAAAAATTAATAACAATGTAGGATTTTGCAGGGTTGTTATTATCACGATTCATTACAGGCCTCTGCAAATGTAACATGGGCATTGACATAATATGGGTTATTTTTATCAAATCGGAATTATCGTTAGTGCTTTTTATGTTTTATTAGACACAGGAAACTGTGTGGAACTTCAGAAAAAGGGTAAGTGAAAAATTTTGGAATAAAAAATTGTACATGCATGGTTTTCTCACCTTGACTTTCGATTCATTTAAAACACCCCCGATATTTTCCCCACTTTTCTGAATAACTCAAATAATCCGAGCCCCGGAAATGAGAATGCAGCAAATGCTTTTTGCTCCATACTTGCATTTTTATTGAACAGAAGTATTACATATCCCCCGAATTCAGTTTACAAATCCTCCCTTTAACCTTAAACGAGATATTTAAATGAGATTAGTAGCATATTTGATTTGCATTTAAATGAAACAAGTTTACCAAGATACATTGCAATTCAAACTAAAATATGGGCACCAAGTATTGCAAATGGGCCTAAGGAAGCCTTTATCTCCATTGTTTTGGAATTGTCCATATTCTACAATTTTTTGTCATGATAATAATGAAATGAATAATAATCATCATTATCATGATAGTAATAATTGAGTTATTCACTGAGTGATTTGCAGAAGATATGGTTTTGCTGTACAGAAAAATGATATGATCATATTCCCGTAGGTGCTTTGGAGAATGAAAAGTCAAAGACCTTATAAAACTTTAGAAGTTAAACGTATTAGCAGTTGAATAACAACCGACTTGATGTTGTGTCACACTGTAAAAACAACAATGAATGTAAAATATTCGATCTGTCATGCCCTTTTGATAAAAGAGTGATCGTAAGAGAAGAGCAGCAAAGCGGAAAGTACGAGGATCTCAGGAGCGAAGTGGCAAAACTATGGAGTACCAGAAAAGTAGTGATAATACCAATCATCATCGGAGCTCAAGGTGCACTGACCAAAGAACTTGAGATTAGACATGAGATCTTTATTACAAAGGGCGTGTACTTGGAACAGCAAAGATAATTAAACAAAGTAATTAGAAGGACACTGAGCACCTGTGATTTAGGTATCCAATCCACTGCCCAGAAAACAGCCGCCAAACAACAAAATGGGGTGAAGAATGGACGACAATGATAATAATAATAATAATAATAATAATAATAATAATAATAGTAAAGATAATAATAAATAAAATAAAAATACCAGGACTTGTAGAGAAAAATTGGATGACTGAGGAAGATACAGTTTGTTCCTGTGGTTGTAGATGCCCTTCGAAATGTGACAAAAGAATTTGATATGTGGATAAAACGATTGGGGTCACTAAGTGATGTAGGAAAGTGTACAAAAATTGTCATGTTAGGAACTCAAAGGATCCTGATGAAGGCATTAGAGAAGTTTGAGAGAGATTTCCTGTTAGCCCTCAGTCATTTGTTATGACTCGCATTAACAGGAGCAGTGGCAGCAATTCCAACAGTCAGAGCATAATCTGGAAAAAAAGGAGTAATAAGAACAACGGAGTTTTTATTTGTGTTACCCAGGCAAATAAGAAGCATTAACAAACTACATCAAGTTAAATATATTTATGAGACGGTGGAATCATCTTTGTGCCGAATGTGTGTGGGGGGAAGGAGGGCGGGGGGAAGGAGAAAGGGTTTCTCAAAGAAAATCTTTGACTTACAATGACTTGCAATGTCTAGCTAACTGGTATGAGGAATCCCCCAAAAGAAGGATCAATTCTGATCATGCAAAGATTCTTTGGGAATTTAAAGTCCAGTGTTATCATTACATAGGGTATCGAAAGCCAGATATAGTTGCTGTAGCGAAGGATGGGAAAAACACATTGTAATCCAGGAGATAACAGAGACGCAATAAAGGAGAATGAAAAGCTAGAGAAAGATGAAATTGGAGGTCAAAGATATATGGTTAATGAAAAAGAGGTAGGAACAGTGGTCATTGATACATTTGGAACTGTTAGTAAGAATTTCGAACAGTACATAGAAACGATAGGCATAAAACTAAAATCAGAACATGTATAGAAGTTCTCTTTTTACTGGAAACAGCAAGTTGTATTAAGAAGGAGATTAGAAAACTGGGCGATAAAGGAGAAAAATTAGGACATAATTCATTGAAACAAAGCTTCTAAGAACAGTAGGATGTAGGAGATAAACGATTGCTGGCTGTAGACAGTTGACATTGAAAAATACAAACAGGACAGCAAGCTGTGTGAACTGAAAGAAATAATAATAATAATAATAATAATAATAATAATAATAATAATAAAAGTGATAAAATTAAAATACTAATAAAATAGTAATGTGCCCTTCCTCACCTTTTGTTGGGTGTTGTTTTTGTTTTTGTTTTTGTTGCAAAGTTAAAGTGATGTTGGCATTTTGTTTTGGATATCTATTTTTATCTCACTCTTGTGACTACACTACTGCATTTACCTTACCTGGCTTGTTGCTGGCTACTGAATCTCGATTTTTCTTCCATCCATCACTAGATAGTGTAACCATCCGATAATAATGATGACGATAATAATAAAAATAATATAAAAATAATATATCATATAATATAAATATATAAATAATATGTAATATAAACATAATAGAAGTAGTAGTAGTAGNTACTAATAAAATAGTAATGTGCCCTTCCTCACCTTTTGTTGGGTGTTGTTTTTGTTTTTGTTTTTGTTGCAAAGTTAAAGTGATGTTGGCATTTTGTTTTGGATATCTATTTTTATCTCACTCTTGTGACTACACTACTGCATTTACCTTACCTGGCTTGTTGCTGGCTACTGAATCTCGATTTTTCTTCCATCCATCACTAGATAGTGTAACCATCCGATAATAATGATGACGATAATAATAAAAATAATATAAAAATAATATATCATATAATATAAATATATAAATAATATGTAATATAAACATAATAGAAGTAGTAGTAGTAGTAGTAGTAGTAGTAGTAGCAGCAGTAGTAGTAGTAGTTGCTGTTGTTGTAGTAGTAGTTTTAGGTAGAAAAGTACTTGACATAAGAGACTAACTATTAGGAAGACTTATTTATGTTCTCTAAATAGACAACATGCACACTTTCTCGAGCTATGGGATGTAACCTGAAAGTGGACTATGCATTACCAGTCTTACTGTTGGTAATGATACTATATTAGTAATAATAATTTTGAAATGGCTTTTTATTGATATAGTACGCTTTTTGTCTGTGCTTGTTTAATACAATTGAAAGATTATTTTTCAGTTGTGATATTTAATTCTATGCTTCTTGTAGAAAGTATGAAAATGGAGACAAGGGATGTACGGATTTAGGAGTGTGGTGCTGTTTTTTTAACAAACATAGTGCAAGAGGGCTTTTGTTTTAAAACTATATTTAATTGGGAGTGTCTATTCTAAAGGGCCCTAATGCATGAATTATAGAATATAGGATTTGACACATATTTTACTATGTCAGTATCTGTTGACCTTTTTAAGTTGTTAAGCAAGCATTTCCCTTAAAAAGGTAGAACTTTAAAAAAACAAAAATAAGTAGCGAAATTCTAATTTGGAGTAATTAAAGGAACTGTGTGATATCTATTTTTTAATCACTAATTGAAGCATATCTTATTCTCTGCAACACAGAAACAGAATGTTCGCATGGTGGGATCTTGCGTGGCGTTTCTTTACAAGGGGGGACGAAAAAACACAACGCAACTTTATTAGGCAATACTGCAAGCATGGAAGAATGCATTAACAAATGCTGTGAGAAAGGATCTTGCGATCTTGTTCTTCTGGATGGCAATGAATGCCAAGGAGTAAAGTGTGGTGCTGAAATTTCATGTCAAATTGTTCACATCAACGAAGCAACAATGAAATCCCAAATTGCTTTTATAACAAAAGGTGATCAGAAAAGTATTAGCGTTCTTTTTTCTTTGAATATTTAGTGGTAACGTATTTTTAATGCGGGAAGAGAGGGGGTGACTGATTTCTCACGGAGGTTTTAATTAACTTTTGAGGCGCTGACGTACTTTACTGCTCAGTTTGAACAAAAAGAAAAATAGGATGATCTTCTAATCGAACTAATAGAAGAAAGTTTTCCCTGTTTTGTGTGTGTGCCAAAATGTCTTTAGAGTAAAAATGCTGTATCCGCTACCGTTCACACCATTATATTTATATTTACATATTTGTTAATATATTTATACACATGTTTTAAATTTTTGTATGTATATTTTTATACGCATATTCCATTTTTATGTCTTCTGCCATTACTTGGAGGGAGACAGTAAAATATGTCCTGACAATTAAAAAAAGCTCTCACTTTGAAGCTCATATTTCTTCTTTTTTTCAGTCTATCTGCAATCCAGTTAAATCACAAAGATATTTGTACAATGTGACTGTGTTTTAAAGCAGATTGTGACACCCTGCCTATACCTGGGGCTACTTGATAGTGGTATATCAGGTAGATTTTCTTAATTCTGATTCCAGTGGAAAAGTTTTTACTTTAGGGAAAACCAGCCTCCATTTATAGCACAGGATTATAGCACAAGCAACACTACTTACTATTTACATTGCAAGTAATTACAGTCCTAGAACTTTATCAAATGTATATTTACACTAACCTTTGCATCTATTTAATAGTACGTTTGTCGATTTCGTGCCATTTATTTTTCTCAACGTCGTCATCCTCACGCAGTTGTTGTACCTCGTTGTTTTAAATCTTTCTACGATACACGCTTTTCTTTCCACGTTAAGAAGGATTTTTTAAAAAACGTAATTTTACTTGAGAAATCCTTGTTACTGTATATTGTATAAGGGATCATGAATAGTCAATGCATGGATCCTAAATAACAAGCTACCTTCTACGCAGGCTATCATCATCATCATCATCATCATCATCATCATCATCATCATCATATTTGGTTTAACGTCCATTTTACGTGCTAGCATGTGTTAGACACTTTCTTGAAATTGACTTCCAAGTTATCCTATCCTTCACCAGGTCTCTGCTGATACCTTTTTGTTTGAGATCCATCCTTATCACTTCCTCCCATGTTTTCTTCGGTCTTCCTCTGCCAGTGGTTCCTGTCACCTTGATTGTTCTGCACCTACTTGCTATGTAAATCATTATATAGTAAAGTAAGTTTTCTAAGGTACACAGCAACTGAAAATTTCATACATACTTGTCTTTCGTCTCTTCCCACTGTAGGTTTAGTGTTCCTAGTAATCCCTCACAATATCCTGGTTCAGCATCATGTAACATTTGTCATGGTGTTACCATTACCTTCTCTGCTATTTCCGTAAACTCATTGTTAGTTGTCTCTGCCTCGGCTTTTTCTTTCTTATTTTCTTTCTGTTATTTCTGGGGTTTTTCAGTTATTGCCTCCAAGAATTACCTTTTCGTCTTTGCAAGTGTAAATATTTGTTCCTGAACTTTCTAACCGAATATTTTAAGGCCACTATGCTATACCGTAGCATACCACAAGTTAAATTATGTAGGAAAGAATTTTTTCTAAACACTTACTGCATAACTGGTCAGGAACCTTAGACCTACTCAATTCAAACATAGGCTATATTATCTCCCCCAACAGAACTTACGCTTGAACACGCAGCATTAATTTGAGACACACGTAATAGATGGTATATTTGGTGAATGACATCTATTCACATACGATGTACAAAGCATTTTTCAATATATTTTCTAAAACTAAGTTTCTGTTACAACAAGGTGAGTATTGTTCTATTTCTTTTAGAAAAAGGAATTTCGTCCTTTACCATGCCCTTCTTCTTTTGCCTTCAAAATAGCCTGCAGGAGTAAGGTTCTTCAATCTTTCCTTTTTTCCACATGCTTGTCTAAGGAACATCATCTGCCCTCAATGGCTTATTTTCACTAAATAGCTCTTAGCTTCAGCTTTCCTTAGGACTTGCTTATTTGTCACATTCTCTACCAACGATATTCTCAGTATTTTTTTATGAAATCACATTTACACTGCTTTAATTTTCTTTTGCATTACTGGCGATAGTGNTCTGTTACAACAAGGTGAGTATTGTTCTATTTCTTTTAGAAAAAGGAATTTCGTCCTTTACCATGCCCTTCTGCTTTTGTCTTCAAAATAGCCTGCAGGAGTAAGGTTCTTCAATCTTTCCTTTTTTCCACATGCTTGTCTAAGGAACATCATCTGCCCTCAATGGCTTATTTTCACTAAATAGCTCTTAGCTTCAGCTTTCCTTAGGACTTGCTTATTTGTCACATGCTCTACCCACGATATTCTCAGTATTTTTTTATGAAATCACATTTACACTGCTTTAATTTTCTTTTGCATTACTGGCGATAGTGTCCAGCATTTACTGCCACATAACAGAGTGGATGTCAGATAATCTAATATTCGCTATTTTGTAACTATTGTATTCCTTAGTTGATTACAATATGTTCTGCATTAAATGTTTATTTTTATAAACTGTGACAGATATCTTAGAATCAACTGGAACAAAATACTTTCAAATTAAACTTACAACTAAGATTTATCGCCCCCTGTGTTAGCATACTCCAAGCTTGATACTACTTCCTTAATCAATACAAATCAATAATTAGAATGACAATTGAAATAATAAAATTAGGCAACTTTATTTAAGTCATTGCTGCCTCTACTTCTGATTTTAATTGAGTTGGCCCATTTATATTCCATTGGAAAATGGGTTTTTCTCCCAAGTCATCATGAAGCAGCTCTTCCTTATATTCGATTCACCTTACAATCATTTTTTCCTTTTACATTACAGTGTCCCCATCCTTTGATTTTATGAATCCTGCTGATATACAAAATCTATGTCAACTGATCTTTGTGATCCTCATGTGTATCAAAAATTGTTCTCTGTGCCCTGTACACTTCCTTGGTCACCTAAACATGCTCAATCGCCCATTATTTTATAATTTTCCTCTTCAGTTTCAGGTATTTTGCTGCTTTTGTCATGCACTGTGTGATTAATAGAATATTCACAATCATTGTCTTGTTCTTCTCCACCAGGACAACATTATCAGGTCCTTTTATTTTGTATTAAACCTTCTTAACATTTTTGGCTTGTCACTTTTATAAACAAATGTTAGAAACGAATGAGAATTTAATTGCAATATCAGCTTTATAAGAAAACAAGTAAACATATATATGCTGCTAGATATTAAATAGTTTAATTTCCTGGTTAAAACCCGGTACATACTTTTGTTTCTATGGGTTACTAAAGGTTACTATAGGTTACTATAGTTACTATACGTGTTTCGTAAAAAACCTTAATCCTCACACTGTTTTAGTTGTTTGTTACTGAAAATGACTATTAGAGGTTATAAATACAAGATCAACCCAAGGAAAGCTCTAGATTTTATTTAGTACAGGTACAGGGTAGCATAATATTTAATATATATATATATATATGCGATACTAAGTGCTACTGAGACGTACCTTCCATGCACTGATATGCTTACTAATGTAGAAATGCCATATTTGGTGAAGATAGTTTTAAATATGCAATATGGCGGTACTATATAAACACTGTAGGTGATAATTCTCAGCCTTTTATAATAAAGTGTAACAAAATATATTATATAAATAAGCAGGTAGTGATGTTTAAAGAGGTTCACTCTTTGTTTTGTGGAATTAAGTGATTGGACTTAAAATACTCTAGAAGCTATATGGAGAAACCTATCTTTTTCTCCGCTACCCATCCAAAGTTTTACCCTCCAGAAACCATGACCTCTCACCGTACAAATATAAATAAAAATATACAAACCCGAATACAACATCTGTTGTGTATAATACATGTAAAATTCAAATGACTCATAGACAGAAAATGGCCACAGCTCTTTGTTACGAGTTTCAGGAACTGCTTTCATCGAACGCTATTCAAACACTTGGGGTTACAGAAGCATCCATTTCTTCTCACATCAAGATTACAGGTATTAAATCCACTGTAAGCAGCAAATGTTTTAGCTACCTCCTTGAAAGTACTGCACCCAATTCTTTTCGTCGTCAAACATGGCATACTTCTCACCTTGTACATGTATTTGAGATAGAATTAGGGGAGGACAGAAATGAGCAAAAAGAAGTAAAAGATAAAAAAGTACAAGAAAAAGAAGTAACCCTCTGGACTGAAGTAGCTACCGGCCTTGCGTAAGGTAAAAGAAGTAACAATAAAAGACATAAACCCCTCCCTGTTAAGCTATTTCTTTTATTCACGTATTTTTTCCTTTTACATTACTAATATTTATTTAACTTTTTAGTATGCAACAAGTTGAATCAAAGATAAGAAAACTGTCCCATTTTTGTCTGTCTCATTCTGGTTGATGAAGTGTTTACAGTGCGTGAGAATGTTGAGGGTAATGTATGTCAAAATTTAACAAAGTAAAAGTCTGCACGTGGAAAATACGAACAAAGGTTTGGCCCCTGATGAGTTAAAGCAACAACGCTTCGCCCAGCAGGAAAAAAGGAGGAAATGTAATTTTCTACTTCTATAAATAGCTATTTAAGTGAAGTTACACTGTGAGTATGGCAGAAAATCATAACCAAAAAACGTTATTTTTTTTATTGCCAAAATAATTCCATAGAAGCCAATGTAAATTACCTTATTTAACCCTACCCAAGACTCGACTAATTCAACAAAATATATTAGAAGATTTCCTGTATTTTTAAACTTTTACCCTTGGCATTATAAATTGTGCTTGTCAAAGAATGGCATCGCTTTAGAAACCTTTCTTCCGTGGTGCCAAATTGAAACAAGCGTATTCAAACTAGTATTGCACTGAAATGCGCCGCCATTGTACTCGGTCTCTAGCGGAATCCAATAGCTCTCTGGTGTACTTGAACTGATGTTGAAAGTCCTGCAGATACCTTTCTGTCTACCACGAGCGCGCTTTCCGTCAATTTGGCCACTGACCACAAGGTCCTCCAGCTTCTGTTTTCTGACGTGATGATCAATAAATTTCAATTTACGTGACTCGACCAGTTTAAGTAATTCTCTTTCTTGCCCATCACGGTGTAGGACTTCGATGTTTGTTACTTTATCAACGTGCGGCTTGTATGTTTCTCCGTTTTTCTGTGCCCATGCTTCTCTTTCCTACAAGAGGTCTGAGCAGACAAAGATTTTGAGGAGACGGAGTTTGATGGTCAGTGAAAGTTTTTAATCGGTAAAGATTGCTCTCGTGTTGCTGACTGTACCTTTTGCCATGCCTGTTCTTTGTCTGACTTCTCTCTTACTATCACCACTGGCTGTGATGTAAAACCCAAGATAATTAAAGCCTGGCTCCTGTTTTATAGTTTCACCATCAACCTCAAGTTTGAATTTTTGCTCAGCTTTGTGTTTTGAGATGCAAGTTAATGCTGGGACCTGGGAAAATACTGGAGCCTGTTGCAACACGAGTCAGATTCTTGGTGATCTCCTTGGACGTGGTGATGAAGACTTTGCCGTAAGCATAACAGATGTTATTTAACCTGAAGCTATTAACAAGCAGACCTTAAGGAACTTCATCAAAATCTCTGAAGATGATTTCGCTACAGTGGCTGAAACATTTTGGTGACATACCACATCCTTCCCGTAGTCCTCTCCGGATCGGGACCCATTCAGTGAGAGTCTTGTCAGAGAGACGAGCAGCCGCGTTTTGCATGGTATAAGGTTTTTGATGATTCTAAGGCCTTTGTCATCAATGTGGATTTTCTGTAACATAGCGAGTAAGTCTATTTGTCTAACCCTATGAAAGGCCTTTCTGTAAACAATGAATACCAGGTCCCGCTGGTTTGACAAACTTGTAAAATGAATGCACTCAAACGAGAGAACCGTTTACACCAATGCCAAATTTTTTGAATCTTTAATAAAAGAATGGACAAGATTTTTGACCGGTTATCAGGACTTCTAATGGCATTGATATACCATGAGGATCTTATGCATCTCATGAAACTGTATTTAAACTAGCAAAGACGAAGTGGTAATTTTTGAAGGGAATACAAGAATGTAAAAGTAGTTTTGTTTAATTGTATAATATTTAACAAGGGTAACAGAGATGAAAGGAAAATTCCATAGCAATTGCTCTCTTCGTTGTCTTGATAATGAATGCTGAAATGTGAAAGGTCTTCCTCGTCTGGAAATTGTCAATAGGAGGATATTTGGGTGGGAATGTTAAAATAACGAATTTAGAGTACCTTCCTTTGCTATTACTTACTTGCACGTAATGGATGCCAAGATAATGATATGTTCTACCTGTGGGAGGGTAAACCCAGGCATACTGCTCTTGACGGTTTATGTTCAGTCCAGCAAGCGATATCCACTTGTCCAGTGATGAAGATGCAGCTGCAAAATGGTCACTTATAGACGATAGTGATAACAAAATTAGGCTTAAATACGAAATCAAATTGAACATTACACCACTGAAACAAGACTTGTTGGTCACTACTGGTTTGGACTGAATTGCCATGTCAGACTCTATCTTATATATTACACAGTGCTTGCTAGCTTTTCTTTTTCAAGAACTTCCCTATTGCTGTTTTAAGGGATGTTAATACTGTCTTCAACTTTCTCAAAGTCTTTAATATTATAAACGGTGCATTATATTTTAACGTGAATTAGATTATTCTTTTCTAATCTTACCTCTATATTGTATGGAAACCATTTTCTTGACTACTCCCGGCCTGGTTTACGTAGTAGACAAATGGTATCAGTTAATATGGGCTGGTGTGACTCAAGAGGGCATTGGGTTTGTTAATAAAAATATTCTTTGCTTTGAATAAAAATTAATAAAACGATTTTTAATTACTACAAAATAAACACGTACTGAGAACAAAACCTGTCATTAGTGACTTCTTGTAAGGTTTAGGAGTCAACGCTTGGAAATTCACCATCAAGTCTGTGATGGTTGACTTAAATTACCATGTTAACTTTAACATCCCATTTTTGTGAAAGACCTTCATATCTTTGAACGCCATTATTCCCCCAGCCTGCTACACCATAAAAAGCTTCGGATAAGGGTGTAGACGATTTTAATTATCATTTCAGTTATTGCTAGTATTACTGCTTTTCAATGTAATTGTTTCAGTACTAACAGTGTTGGTAGCAATAGCAGAAACATTGTTACTATTGGTAGGAAAAGTGTCGGAAATTTCTAATATTTATAGCAGAAGTAGCAATCGAATATACAATGTGGGCATTACATTAATAGCAGTAGTAGTAGTAGCAGTAGTAGTAGTAGTAGTAGTGGTAGCAGTAGTAGTAGTAGTGGTAGCAGCAGTAGTAGTAGCAGTAGTAACAGTAGTAGTGGTTGTAGTAGTAGTAGAAGAAGAAGATGAAGTATTAGTAAAGTAGTAGTAGTAGTAGTAGTAGTAGCAGTAGTAGTAGTGGTAGTAGTAGTATTAGTAGTACTTGTAGTGATTATACTGCTGGCGTTGGAATTGGGAATAGCTACAGCAATGACATCAGTAGCTTGCAACTGATTGTATTTAATAATGAATTTTTATAGTATATATTTCATAATTTATCCCTTTAGCTCACGAAGAAAATAAAGACATTCATAATCTCAAGAAAAACCTGAAAAGAACAAAAGTGAATACGAAAACAAACCATCGTGAGAGTAGTCATAAAAGAATAAATGAACCAAACAACAAAACTGTCAACAAAACCGAGACTCTTTTTCCACACGAGAAAAAATTAGTATTGCCTTTGAACTCCAATTCTCCAATTGCTGCACATCTACTATTGGCAGATAAAGGATCACAGAATGAATATTCTACAAGCGTAAAAAAAGCTGGTATTCCCCAGCCAGAGGAATACAATGATCGCGTAGTTGATGAGAGTGTTGTACCAAAAGACCCGGATGAAGACGATGATGATGATGAAAGTACTATTGATTTTATGGGCAATGAAGAAGAAAAAACCAAAACCTCGTCAAGTATAAGAAAAACTGCAATTTCTTTGGCTGTTGATAGCGGTGAGCACGGATCGTTATTGACAAAAAATAAAATAGAAAAAGATAACCATGCAGTTGTAGAAGATTTTATGAAGGACGTCAGCAGTAAAAGCTCTCTCGACGAAAGTCCAGTTGTTGCACGGGAATTAATTCAAAGCAAAATTGGGAACCTTGGCATTGTTAGTGATAGTGGCTCAAGTGGTCAAGTGGGATTAAATCTGTTCCCGTCCACTTTTGGGTCTGATGATTCCTCAAGCGGTGCTGAAGAGGTTGCAAGCAGTTCTGGGTCAGGGATTGATGGAAAAGAAAAGTTAATCGAAGAGCTAATAAAAAAAGTTCCAGCAGACCGTACTGGAAAATTTAATGATATTCTTCCAACATCACCAAGCACAAATAAAAGTACAAAAATTAATCTTGTGAAAGAAGAAGAATCATCTGCTGATTTTAGCTATACTCCTAAACCAACGCCAAAGACCAATCGAATACAAGCTTCTACTCCAAGTGCTTCTTGGCGTTTTTTGGCTCCTTTGATGCCAACTAAGCATAGCAAAGGAAAATTAAAAGTTAGTACCGTAACTGACAAGAATGATTCATCACATTTGACAGAAAAGTTACTTGAAAATATAACAATAAACCCCATTATGAAGAACAATAGTTTCGAGCAAGTAATAAACGCTATGAACAGGTCTTTGAAAGTAAACCAAACATTAGTTTTGAAACAAACCAAGAACATAGAAGATTTAAAGAAGTTAAGAAAGCATAGCGTACATCAAAACAATAAGCTAAAAAATATCCATGAAGTGTCTAAAACTAAAATTCATACATCAGATGTTATCCAAGAGAAAAACCAAACATCTTTGCCAGTGTTGGCTTATAGAGGTGTATTACAGGCACTTCAAAATTCAGTTAATCAAAAGAAACCTAACTCTACCAATGTAAATGAAAATACAAATCCGATCTCTGACGTTCTTCAAACCTTCAATAGCGATAATAGTAACAATACAAATTATGTAGAGAGTAAGACCTCAAATTTCTCTCCCAGTGATGCCGATACAAACCTTGAACTCCTAGCGTCTCCTCCTACAGAAAAAATAACTAAGAAACATAAGGCCAAGAAAAAGGGCTCTGAGAGCCAGGATTTTATTTCTAGTACTAAAGAAAATACAGTAAAGATTAAACAAACATATGAAGTAAATGACATGACTAAAACTCAGTTAGAAAATATGATTCCAAATGTTTTCCCCCCAGTTATCCCAAAAGTAAGCACGGTATCTATAAAAGATGCACTAACAAAACCAACCTCGTTAGCAGATCAGCTGGAACTTGAAAAGATCTTACCATCCCAAAATGTACCCAAAGTTAATATCAGTATGACAAGCAACTACAGTCAGTTTTTTGATGCTTCGGGAAATTATCTACCAGTGACAAATGACTTTTCCAAATTAGCCTTTTACCAGTCTCAACAAGGAGGCAAAAACCCTTCTTTAAATGCACCAAGTCAATCAGGTCAAGTACCTTTAGGGAATAATTACCAGTCACAATACGGTATCCAGCAGAATTATTATGACGATATTTCAGGTGCTGACGTCTCTGGAATGTTCCAACAACAATCAACGCCATACGATTATCAACCTATTCCCACAAATTTGATCTCCAGGCAAGGAACTGGTTCTAATGGGATTTACTCACCATTAGGGTTATATCAAAATTCCAATATGGTTTACAGTGGGCAAGACTCACAGCAAAATCTGGGATCGACATGGACAAACCAAAATCTTAAAGGAGAAGGAGATTTTTATTCACAATACCTACTTTCACAAAACGGATCTTACAATTTCCCTCTTTCTCAACCAGGAGCATCTGGGATGTATCTACCAAATGATATAGAAAATAATTTTGCTGATTATTTCTCTGGGGACGATAACTCATCTCAGCTAATCCCAAACCAAGGCATCAACTCTTTAGACGGCTTTAATGGATTACTTACGCAAGCTCCAAACAATTGGAATAATCAACAGCAAACAGGAGGAATGGATCAGACTGGATCGGGTATCTCCAACGTACCGGTAGGAATGCAGGACATGTCATCATTCAATGTAAATGGTTTACAGCCCAGTCAATATAATCCTACTGGCGGAAATATTTTAGGCCCGAACGAGATTCCTTCAAGCAATTGGAATTTCCAAAGATATCAAGGATATCAGAACACTCCAGGCTGGCTACCATTTGATACGAAACAAAATATATCCCAGAATTTATCAAGTGATGCTATGGCTGAAAATTATTATTTGCAAGGTAAGTATCCATCTCCAGGAAATGCAGGTGCAGTAATGATTAACGGCGCTCAATATCAAGGGATTTATGGATATCCTCAGGCTGGTGATCAAGATAATGCCAATAATCAATTTAACAATGCGGCCTACAATGGAGAACAGCAAGTTTTCTACTCAGGGTCTGGGGACAGCAAATTACAACAGCAACAATCAAAGCTTGATTTTATGTCAAATGGTGTTCCGTTATTACCTATCAATGTCCAGACTAACTATATACAAGGTACCTCAAATTCAAAGAAGAATAATAGCCTGGAAATGAAGACTGGTGACTTGGAGCCACCAAAAAGAAAGCCAAGTGAAATAGGTATTGTTGGGGGTAAAGGTGGTTCATCGTATGAAGAAGGAGAGAATGATGCTGAAGATGAAGATGAAGAAGAGCTGGAAACAAATGTTGGTGTTGGGCCTGCAAAGGGTAGCAAAGGAAATGATATGATTTTAGACAAACAAAGCGAAGCTTCGGAAGGATTTACTAGAGATAATAATGTTGCTTCCGGAAACATAGGTAATAATCAATTCTACGTACCCTGGCAAGAAAACAATTCCGTTGTTGGAGAAATGAAAAACTCTAAATCTTACAACTTTGTAAATTTTGAAAATGTGTATGGCTCTCCAATTGCAATGCCATATCAGGTATCTGAAAGACTCAAATCCTATGGACAAGGTGGTGGAAATAACCTATTAAGACAAGGTAAGGTTCAGGTTCCTAATGGAAACCAAGACAGTGGAACTCAGCTTACACCTAAGGATGTGGAAGTAATTTCCAATCCTGAAACAATTGGAAACTTTAACCATGCGTATCCAAATCGTTATCGCACTATGAAGATGGCGACTAAAAAGGTCCAACATAAATTAGGTATTCCATCCAACAAAGCTACAGAGCGGTTTCCTAAAAAACCATCAACTACTTCAGACACGTTTTCATCATCGTACAGTAATGTAAATGCTGCAGGTATTGGCCAATTTGGAGATTTTGATATGGTGTCTGAACAAGAAAAAATGAAACCCTTACAAAAAATACAAGGTGCTGAAGGTATTTTGCTCGGAAAAAGTAATAATTCCTTTAATGATGATCAAGAATCACAAGGCAGGAATTCGTTAATCAGAACGACTGGAGAACCAAAGTTTGGCAACAGCAATCAGCCTACTTCTAAAGGAAACAAAAACTCAGCCCTAGAAAACGTAAGGGGGAAACAAAAAAATCTTATGTTGTCAGCTCTTAAATCAGAGCAAATTAGAAAAACTGATAATGTTTTGTCACCTGTCGAAAGGTTGGAAAAAGTACACTCTAAACTACACTCATTAGCAGACAAAGTAGAAAATGACAAATTAAAACTCAAAATACCTCTAAATAAAATCAAAGAGAAAGACTTTAATAGAGCTGTTAACAAAGGAGTTTTAAATAAACCAACTTTAAATATGGAAGAAGCAGACTTGGGTCCAAATGGACTAAATATAGGCAACAAGTCACTTGATTTGAAGAACGCTTGGGCATTGTACAGTATGCTTTATGAGCGATTTAATCACCATAAACTAGCTCAAACTATGCCTCCTACTAAATCAGACGTATACAAATCGACAGAAAATTTATCAAAAACATTTTTGCCTCCTACAAATAGTTCTTTTGAGCCAACGAAAGGGGTGGTGTCCAAATCCAAATCCACTGCACCACATACTCATTCAACGCATAGAAGCTCAACACCCAAGACTTCAAAGAAAATGTCTGTTAAAAGCACAAGTAAGAGACCTACTGTATCTAAACCAGTACCAACAATAAAACAAACAAAGAAAACAAAACATACAATTTTTAAACTTAGCAAGCAAATGAAAGAGAAGACAGAAAAATCCTACAGTAGACTCGTTCAAAAAATACATGCCCATGTCAGTAAAGTCTTAAAACACATAAAAAGCAAACTCGCCAAAAGGCTAAAAAAAATGAAGAAGGCAAAACACAGATACAAAGCTCCTGATTCGATAAAATTAAATAAGTATATTAAAATTCATCGTGGAAGACATACGCAGATCACAACGCTTAAAAGACAAAAAACTGTACATAGTAAGTTCTCTTTCAAGTATATTTTACTTTTTATATCTAGCATTTGTTTATAGTACTTTGTTATATGTTTGTATCTCTATTGATATTTTCTATAGTGTCGTGGCTGAAGAGCAATATTTAAAACAAAACATTGTCAAGAAGCACGATAGATCTTTTTTGAAACAGAGAGACATTTTATAAAAAATTATTGGATGTCCCGTTATTTTACCCTTTTTTAGAGATTTATGAGTTCTATAAGGGGTGGGAGGGGTTTCCAAAAATGCATTTTCAATTTGTTTCTTTTTCTCTCTTCCAAATACGCTCAAGATGTTTATTGCCATAGGTTGTTAAATCAAATTATCCTTTTTTTCGATATTGCTTCTGTTAGTACAGAAGTGTCTCAGCTTAAGACGTTTCTATTCTTTATATGGGCTAAGTAAAAAAAACCCAGATATATTATCTACCAGAAATATTTTTGTAATAGATTGCCATTTGTTGTAATGTAGTTGCAGGTACGCACAAGGAAGTAAGATTTTCTTGGGGTATTTTATTGTAGTTAAGAAACACAGAAGTCATAAAGTGAGGAAGTGTAAAGAATTTTGAAAGAAACAGGAAATTGAGTTTGAGCCAAGAGAAAACATTACACGCTGTTTGTATAAGAATATACGTTATAAGAAGATCGAGGCTAAAAATAAGTGAAAAATTAAGGAAATCCTAAAAATATGCCCAGGTTCAGGCTTTTATTCTAGATACAAAAAATTTGTATGACCTAGTACGAAATTTGATTCAATTCATTGCTTCACACATATATTATCTACCAAAAATGTTTTTGTAATGTTGCAGGTACACACAAGGACGTAAGAGTTTCTTGGGGTATTTTATTGTAGTTAAGAACCACAGAAGTCATAAAGTGAGGAAGTGTATAGAACTCGAATCGAATGAACGTGCGTAATCTTCGATTAGCAAATGAAATGAACTTTAGCGTATCATCCAAAATTACATAATGTCATAACTTCAAAGATAACAAGCAACTGTAATCGAACGTTGTGACGTCATTATTCACAACAACGTATTTCTTTCAAGATATTCAATCCTACGTTTTCATAAATATAAATGTCACTCGGTTGTTATAGTTATAGATCGAACTCGTTAATGTTAGAAGCAGATGCCTCTTTGGAGAGTGGAAAAGAATTTAATAGACCACTTATTCACAATAAGCTGTACTCATGCTAAGAGTATATTAAAGATTTATAGAGACTGATATTTGCCAAAAAGTTAAAAATACTGACGCTGAAACGAAAAGACACTATTCTTATATAAGAAAACGTGTAGACTTTTTGCTTTAAAATGTTCAAATCCTCTGATGAAGGAAAGCAATCAGAAGCCAAAGAGTTCAACAATCTAACTGTCCTAGGATATTCTGGATGCCATGTCATAACATTTAAGCAGTCTGGTTAATACATCTTTCTTGTATACCAACAAATAAATATTTGAGACATGAGCTTTCTTGAAAAGCTGTTTTATCAAGCAGATAATGCAAAATCAGAAAATTTATTTGTTACAGTTTGTTGTACATCCATCAAATCTTAGTAGTTTGAACAAACTTTTAAGTATATAAAAATTCTATCAGTTTTTAAGGCAAAGAAAAGTGCATTTTTTAGTTAATAGTTGTTTGCAAAGAACATACAAGCCTATATTGATTAACATCAATATCCCTTTAGTAATCATCAATACAATAATAAAAAGTGATAAACGTATCCATTATGAGTATCGTATACATCCTTAAGAGAATATTACTTTTCAATGATTTGCACTCGCTCCACATAACTTAAGAAAGACCTTTGGAAAATAATTGCCATTTGCTGCTCCTTATCCTAAAATTACAAATCTCTTCTCGGATAATAAGGAGATGAAGAGAGAGAGAGAGAGAGAGAGAGAGAGAGAGAGAGAGAGAGAGAGAGAGAGAGAGAGAGAGAGAGAGAGAGAGAGAGAGAGAGAGAGAGAGAGAGAGAGAGAGAGAGAGAGAGAGAGAGAGAGAGAGAGAGAGAGAGAGAGAGAGAGAGAGAGAGAGAGAGAGAGAGAGAGAGAAACACAGAGAGAGAAACATATATATAGAGAGAAACACACAGAGAGAGACACA
>RDPX01000124.1:2019838-2046423 GCA_003991215.1 Morbakka virulenta
AGAGACAGGGAGAGAGAGAAAGTAAGACAGTAAGACAGACAGACAAAGGAAGACAAAGAGGTAAAGAGATTATTAAACAGAGAGACGAAAAGGGGCAGAGAGACAGAGAGGGCGCCTGGCAAGAAGATGAGTGAATGCCAATCTCAGGGTTGAGATGCTACTTACTGAGCCGCAAAAATTAAATCAACAACTGGAACAAGTAGCAGAGGATTGACGAAAAAAAGATTTTATGCCCAACTAAAGGTAGATATGATACACTTGTCAGTGACGGCTTTGGTAGATGTAAAGAAGATATTTAGCTTTGCAAAAGAAAAGTGATATCAAAAGGTATCTATGTATTTCTAATAATGTTCCTCTGAAAGTAAACATATATTCAGCTGGCCTACATAAGTTAAAGGACCTACAGTGGCTCGGCATTTAGAGAAATTTCTTCTTTTAAAGAATTTACATTATGATACAACAGAAAAGTTAGTTAGATATAAAGCAGGAAGAATACTTCAAATATTGAGCGACATGTTCCTTATTTTTTCCATTATTCCTTATAGGGCCTTATTTGAGAAGATTCAATGTATGTTATTGTCTAAAATTATGTAATATTTATCCTTCCAACCGATAAAATTTCTCCAGAGGATAAATTGTAAAATATTGTTTTCTCTTGGAAGTAGGGTATGCTCCATACGTACAGTATTTGTTGCAGATCAAGTAGTGAAGTATTGACTTGTGTTTTTTGACTGTAAAATCTTTTTGTGTGAAGCATTTTGATCATACAGTGACCGTAAATTAAGTAAAAAGTTTAACCTACTATTTTGAAATTCCCTTAGTTGTGAATAGATACAGTGATCCATTTTGTGATGCACTGAAAGAAATATTTCCTGTTTTTAATTAAAACTCCAAAATTTTAGTTTGTTTAAGTGATTTTAGGAAAACAACCAAGTCTACAAGAATCTTTTCGTTACATAACATTTGTACTGCTCACAATTCCTGGAGATATCGATGTTGAATACGTTTTATTAGGCAAGTGCTTTATAAATATAGTATGAACAAATTTTTCGTTAAAATCATTGCAAAGTCATCACTTATATCTTGCTTCTCTTGACTCCATGTTTACCAAAGCCATTCTGGCCCAATTGGATCAACAAAAGTGATCTACAGTTTTCCGTGGTCCTAAAATGGTAGTGTGGAAAAAAGGAAAGCCGAAATGTTTCTAACAACAAAAATGGAGGACGCACTCTGAAACTCGAAGATGTTCTACAAAGTGGTGACCAGGTCATTTTGAGTTCTGTGGGTACAATTACAACTTTGCACGGCGACGCTGAACAACTAAGTAAATAGAGTATTTGTTTTACCTCGCAGTGCGTTGAAATGTGATAAACAATACGTCGGCCCTGTTCCCGAGCGCAAAGACTATAAAAATGTTGTTTACAGTTACTTTTTTGAAGCATATTCTATTAATATAATCATAACAATTTGATATCAAGCCTACGCCAAGCTTACTTTGATACAGTGGGTTAGGTTTTGAATTAATTCGAAGGGCAAGATGCAAGAAACATGGACCCATTAAGCATTTGATTCGTTCATATCACTGGACAATTTAGAGAGGCTTCACTATTAGTTATTTACTTTTCTTCCGCCTGCAGCGGATTGCGCACCAACATAGCTTATTCTTCTCTAAGTTTTCCTGTTTCTCGTGGATTCATTTAATTCTTGAATGGTCAGACCAGACCATTTCCTTACATTGTCCATCCAACGAGTCGGTGGGTGGCCTCTGCTCCTCTTTCCTGGGATCATTCCTTCCATACATATTTTTGACAGACCTTCTTGGGAGCGTTTTATTTGCCCATTTAACTTCAAAATTCTACTTTTGATTGTACATATCAAGGGCTTCAACCCTGTTGTTTCTCTTAGATCACTAATGCCCCTTTAATACCTAAGTTTTGAGCTGCCTTGTCAAAAAGAATCTTTAGTAGTTAATGTATTTCTTAAAGAAACACTGAACGTTTTTGCATAACTGGAATTTTGATGGTTCTTCGTGAACATAAACATGACTTTTAACAATAAATGAGTTAATGGCTATATTAAACAATTGTTGACCCTTCAATTATTTTCTTCTACACATCACGAGGGTCCTTAATGATACAAAGACATTAAGTTGATTTGTTTTACTTACATTTGAAAAAAGGAAGTATGAAAAGAAATGACATAAAACAATTTTTTTGTCTGCCTCAGTATCATGGTGAGAAGAGCTGTTTTAGATATTTCAGTGTGTAAACGTTTGGCTACATTTATTCCATGTATATTAGAACAAAAATGATCCCAACTGTATTCGGTACACTGTTCGAAAAGGGTCGTTATCAAGGAAACGTACCACTTGACGAATAAGTCTCCGAGTTCTATTATTCAGAAAGTCATATCAAATTTTGATCAGCTTGTATCATGCATCACCAGCAACTTCTTCTTCTTCTTCTGTAGTACTTTTACGGCTTTGGATTAAGGTTACATCCATCACCTTGTACGTCAACACATAACGTTTTGGATAATCTTTTCCACATCTATCTATCACCAGCACCGCCCCAGGTTTATTCAGCCTCCTTCGTGATTGATGAAAGTTCCCAGAATGAGGTTTGTACAAAAAAAGCTAATTACAGAAATTTTGAAAGAAGAGAAGCTTCCATAACTATAGTGATACACCCCTTTGATATGTACAGAAATAGAAAAAAAATCTTTATCTCCGGAATTGCATTTTTATTTTCAGAAATATTGCTCCACAAATTTTTGAAATAAATTAGTGATAGCATTTTGAGGTTTAACTAAATAATTTGGCACATAGCATCGTTCTTAGTGATGGTTAACTAAACTACGATGTGACTTAAACATTTACGGAGTTGGGATTCATCACATGACACACAATTGAACTAGAGCTTATAGAAAAATAGCAAAAAAAAAATCAGCTTTAAGCTTCCTGATCAACATGGTACATTATCATAACACCGAAAATCCACGTAGGTAATTTGACAAAATATAAACAGTGAATCTTATCAAAGAAATTTTACATTCTTTTGAATTTTCATTCTACAGAAAATCCTTTCAGATGTCCAATAGGAGTTACAATGATAGGAAAAACAGTTCGAGGAGGGATACTATCTGGTGAATTCAAAACTGTAGGAAAATTAGGGAGCCATCAAGCATGCGTCAAAGCTTGCTGTGCTGCCCCGGGATGCAATGTTGCCCTAAGTTTAGGTCAGCAATGTTTAAATGTACATTGTTATGACTCAAACCTATGTCGTTTTGCTCCTGCTGGTTCAATTCTCAATATTTCACCTGAAGTGACATATGCAAGGAAACCACTTCACAAGCGATCAATCGGTAAGAAATCTTTCAAGATTAATGTTGTTCTTGTTTTGGTTAATTAGCAACCATTTTTGTGATTACAGAATTATTAGAAAGACAAGGAATATGTTGGTAGGAAAACAGGGACGCTGTGAAAGTGAAGAAGTGACATAAGCAGCATGACACTACGGATCTTTCTTCCCATGTGGCTTGAAGAGAAACAACATGATGTTTCAATAAACATTATCTTTTCCAAACGGGCAACATAATAACGAAAGAAAATTTTTATCGTAAAAGCAAGGTCTGAACAACACAAATATATCAACGTATGAAAATTAGAAGGGAAAAACAATTCATTGAAACTCAATGAGCCAAACAAACAAAACAAAAAAATCTTTGGGAGCAGAATATATACATTTGAAACAATGTATACCGGAGGTTGGTGCTAATACAGGAAAAAATAGGGTGGGCCTATGGAGAGTATATATGCAGGGTTAAGCCTCTAATAAGTGAACTAAAATAAAGAAATATGTGTCAAAGTCAAAATCAAAGTCAAAGTCAAAGTCGTAGTTTACACAAACACCGTAAAAATGTTGAGATGCAGAAATTCAGCTGGATCTACAAACATTGTAATCTTTTGTTGGAGACCAGGAATAAAAAGTTTCTTAAAAGGTTCTTTTGCAAGCTTTAGTGATCGTCACTGGAAATCTTGCCTAAATCAGCGTTTCTTTAATACATTAATGAGTATTAAACGATGATTAAATTCGAGATAAGAGCGCAATAGCGGGAGAAATGTTTGGTTCCTTTTAAGTGGCGCTTTGTAAAAAATTCTCACAAATAGATAGACAGTTAAACAGATTGACGGATAGGTAAATGGATAGGTGGATAGATAGATAGATAGATAGATAGACAGTTAAACAGATTGACGGATAGGTAAATGGATAGATAGATAGATAGATAGATAGATAGATAGATAGATAGAGGGACAGATAGATAGATAAATAGATAGATGCTTGGATAGATAAATCGATAGATAGATAGATAGATAGATAGATAGATAGATAGATGAATGAACCGGAATGGCATATTCTGTATGGTTGTTGAATGTCAATAAGTAAATGCTTGTGTGCTGATTTTCTAAATTATTTGTGCTGAAATATAATTATGAATTATGATTTTTTTTCAAAGTACTGAAGGTTCTATATCCATTAATTCTATTTCAACTATTGAATGTGTTCAATAGTTACAATTCCTTTATTTTTTAAATATATCACAAAATACAGGAAAACTATTACTTACTGTATTCTTTTAATTGTAAAGGAAATAAACAGCGAAAATATTCATTACATGAATATTTGCACTGTAAGATTACATTGGCCGAAAAGATTCATCTGACCAATGTACCTTACAACCGAATGTTTTTTCTATTGTAGACGAGAAAACAGAAGAATCATCCAAGGAACAGGTAAGTATATACAATGCAAGATCATGTTAGACTGATTTAGCTATAGTGATGTGATCTATTTTTTTCTACTACATCCTCTATTTTTACTTTCTAAATGGAAACTTCGGAAAGGTATTACAAGTAAGTTGTGAGACTGAGGAGCACAAAGTCATTGGTAAAAGCAGGGCTGTCATACTCCCTAAAACGATACCTAAACTACTATGGCAATTAAAATGCTGTTCCTTCTGGTTGAAAGCTTTTTCGTTGGCACTTAACTGGACCACGATGCCAGAATAAGGAAACACAAGTCATTTGGTCACATTTTAAGTCATATTTTAATTGCAATATACAAGTTTTGCACCATGAACCGTTCATTTTAAAAAAAAGTATTCCACCCATTTCTCCTTTCCTTTACTTGGTAAAAGGAAAGAAGTCCTAATTAGTTTCAAATTGTTTCAGACAATTAATGTCACCAAATAACTGGCTTTTCTAAATCGTTCCTTGTGATTTCATCAATGATTGAATCCTGCTCAAAATGGAATATTACATTGACTTCTTGGTCTTAACGAGTTGCAGCAAGAGCAATTTCTACCAAAAGACAGTCGATTCTAACTTCGGGGATTAAATTCTGAATTATAAACATTTATTTCAGTGAATAAAAAAAAGAACCACAAGCAAATTGACAATGGTTTAAAAATTAGGCTACTTTAGGAATATGTAGTTTTGAATAATGTATAAACCAGAAAGTCAGTTAAGATGGCACAACAAATTGAGTAATAAGAAAGAAAGTAATAAGAAAGAAAAAAACAAAATATTCATCTTTTTTATGTACTTGTATCCACAATAAAGAAAGCTGTGGATCATCAAGTAAACTACTAAGCCCTACAAAAGCAAATGACATGAAGAAGAAGAAGAAGGAGAGAGAGGGGGAGAGGGAGAATTCATTTGTATTAACAAAATGCATATCAAATGAATACGTTTCATGGTATGGCCATATTGTGTTTATTTCAAAAGGCTAAGATTATTCTGTTTTAATTATCATTTTGCTAGGCATGTTATGAAAGTCAGCAGTATATAGTGAAAATGCATTTTTAGGCAGTACTTCTACCATTTTCCCCCTTGCGTCCCAAGAGTTGTTGTCATGACTATTTTCATCAGATCCAGTCCTCCGGGCTGCCTTATTCTGTTTCTGTCGTGTTTTGCCCCCGTTGTCAAAAATAGTTGAGTCACAAAGATTGAGGATTTTGATTTCTCTCGGCATTTGTTATTATAGCTTGGTAATTTTTGTGTTGAATTTAGAAGGTATTTTCACCATGCAAGGTAGAGATTGCCTCAATTCATTGGTATATGCATCAAAATGTTTCATTAATCCTACAAATGTATCCTATTACAGTAAATTTTACTTCTATCACGTTAATTAATCAACTGTTATTAATTTACTTTGGCTGTCACTACTTCTATAGAGTAACTAATTAATGATGCTTCTCTGCTATTCAGTTTTCCTGTGCTATGAGGTAGAGCTGTCTTCAGCTGTGGTCTAAGGCTCTAATATGGAATTCGTGTCTCTTGGTCAGTTGTCTTGGGAATAGGGCTATCATACATCTCTTTGGCATCTCATAGCCATCCAAACTTTTCTGCATTGCCTTTGTCCCTGGGTTTGTTGGCCACAAGCATTTAACCACCTCTGTATCGTTTATCTTCATTGCAAATTATTTTCAATAATTTTTATTTGCATCCCATGCGAAAACAACCAACCCTTTTAATATTCTTAACATTTCTAATCCATGCCTGAGCTATTTAGCAACTAAGAAAGCATGGAAGTCCAATGTATGCAAATCTTGACCTCGGTAGAAAGTTTATCATTTTCCCATGCACGCTTTTTTAAAAGCCAAAAATTTATGGGGCTTTGCCGATTTGTTTCAATATTTCGCCGTTTAGACTTAAGTACTTTGTTATTTAGCACCTTTGCAGACTTTACATTGTCAGCAACTACGGCCGCATCGGCGGAAAAAAGTAGTTTACGTATAGTCGATTCTCTCACCTAGGTGTTTACACTAAATCTAGCGATGTTAAACAGTCTGCAAGCATGCCTAAGCAAAATATATGTTGAATAGCACTGGGGCAAGGCCGCATCTTTCCTTCACTCCGTTATTAACTGAATTTACTGTTTTGTATAACTTTTATTTTCTTTACTGTTTTAACAGGAAGAGAAAGAAGAAGAAAATGAGCACGATCCTGCGGAGTCATTAGCACTATTGCCCTTTTTTGCCTGTGAGTGATTAATCATGCTACACTGATAAAGTGTGCTTAAAAGTATAAGTCTAATAAATGCCGTGAACTTTATTAGAGGAAATACGGCATCCATATATATATATATATGTGTGTGTGTGTGTGTGTGTGTGTGTGTTTGTGTGTGTAATCTTGTGTATTCGTGTCAAAAAGTGCTCAATGCTTAAAGCAGAGCAATATACATAAGGTAAAACACGAAAAATAAGAACATTGTTTGCAACTAATAGTTTCACGATATTGCCTGATGATCGAAAAATCGTGAAACTATTAGTTAGCTTTCTCTTGGATGCCTTATAAGCTTTCCTCTAGCTTTCTACTTAAGAGCAAATTTATCTATCCACAGTTTATTAGGACCTAGCCCTCTGTGTTCTTAAAACTCTCAGAAATTCCCCAAAAATGAAAAATTCAAAAAGGCTTCATACTTTTCAAAATGTTTCATGCTGCAGACGTGATTTTGATAAAGTATATAAAAATGCCTGTCTGAGTACTATTAATGATCATAACCCTTCTTTATAAAAACAAAAATGCGCTACGTGTATAGCCTAACTGCATGTTTTAAGACATTCAGCTAATGCTGGTACAAGGTTTGAATATTTCCAAAATCATAACTCCAGGTGTTAGAGGATTGNTAAAACTCTCAGAAATTCCCCAAAAATGAAAAATTCAAAAAGGCTTCATACTTTTCAAAATGTTTCATGCTGCAGACGTGATTTTGATAAAGTATATAAAAATGCCTGTCTGAGTACTATTAATGATCATAACCCTTCTTTATAAAAACAAAAATGCGCTACGTGTATAGCCTAACTGCATGTTTTAAGACATTCAGCTAATGCTGGTACAAGGTTTGAATATTTCCAAAATCATAACTCCAGGTGTTAGAGGATTGTATTTCTTCTTACTTTTTCAATACTTATGATCATGTCAAATGATAACCCTTTTTATAATGGCTTATTTATACAAAACATGAGGTGAGTTATTTACAGAAATTTACTATAATAAAAAAGGGATTTCCGACGTTCACTTAATCATTAACTCCCCCTAATCTTTGCCCTCTTTTGCCAAATGAAGGAAAATTATACTTCTGTACATGTTATGATACGATTACCTGTAGCTTATTGATATTGCTTAACTAAGACTTGCTCAAAACGTCATTGACATTACAATCATGCAGTAAAACATTCAAACAACACATTATTTCATCTCCCACGGAATTCTTTCACACTGCACAACAATAATTCTAGTGTGACCCACGGTTGTATGAAAAAAAGCCTTCACGTTGCATAATTTGAATTCTTCGTTTGGAGGGAAAACCTGGGAGTTTTGATAGCTCAGATATCGTGGTCAACAAAAGCCAGCAGAAATCAAGTTATCGGGAGTTGATGGTATTAGCTGGAAGAAACCGGAAATAAAAGGAAGTAATTTTCAGTAAGCGGGTTTGGAAAATTTTGAAACAAGAAAATTGGATTTAGGGATTCGGTCGTGAACTTCCACTAATTGCCACAGTGATATGCTGAGCATTAAAAAGTCTGTTGCGTTTTAGTTACGTTTGCTTTGTTTTAACTATTGACTGTTTTCTCCTGACAAATAGAAAATGAACAGTGGTAAGGAGTAAGAAATTGACTTGAAGTAAACAACAATTAGTAACTTTATAATCCTAGTTGTTTAGTAGTATTGTTTCCATGTATATTATAAGTTAACAAGAGAATTTCTTTAGGATGTAACTGGTTTCAGCGCTGAAATAACTTGATTTTTTCTTAACAGAATGGTTCTGGTATTTGTGGTTGCGTCTCCGTATTCTGCACTGCAAGACTTCAGGGACAACATCAATCTAATACTACTGGTAATATTTCGAGAATATTTTGAGGTCCTAATGGGACGATGGGTACAAAAACCAGATATTTTTTACGATCTAAAGTAACTGCTGAGCAGAATCTGTCAATCCCTTAAAGCACCAAAGTAAGTAACTTCAGGGATGTAAATAGGGTGGAAACAAGTATACAAAGCACAGTATAATACTGACTGAAGTAACAGTCAATGGCAAATTTGTACATTTAAGTAGGTGATGTATTATAGTTTTAATAATGACAAAATATGAATTGTACATAGTTGACAAAGAAGAATTACATTTCATTTAACCAAAGTAGAAAATATTCATGTTTTTACAATTGATCTTTTATTGTTCGAGAGAGCGAGCGAAGCGAGAACACTATACTACAGCAGATGTTGGAGTATAAGTTGTTGTTGTTGTTGTATAAGTTGTTGTTGTTGTATACGTTGTTGTTGTATACGTTGTTATTGTAAACGTTGTTGTTGTTGTATAAGTTGTTGTTGTTGTTGTATAAGTTGTTGAAGTATAAGTGGAATTGCCAGAGCCTTTGAACTGTTCGAATTTTTAGATAGTACCAGATATGAACAAATGTAGTACACAATTATTATTAAATACATGATTAATATCTGCAGGTTTGCTCGCTCGACCACGTTCCACACTTTGTGGAACGTGTTGACACATTAAAGTACAGAAAAGGCGATTCCCCTGAGTAATTTCCCCCGCACGATTTTTTAAAGGGGTGGCTGCTGATTCCCTGTGATTTTGACCTGAAGCTTGTGTCACCCGAGGGGTTTTACACTTTCAAGCACACACGCGCTTGAACTTTCAAACAAGAAAACCATATAGACGATTTTTAAAAGTCGAGACCGTGTTGGTGGCGTAATTTATAAGAAGATGAAGGGCTTCAAATCCAAAGGTTTTAAACAAATACGAAAAAATTCTAACAGATGAAAATTTCCTTGTGTGCTATTGGGTTTTTTTGTTTCACAAAGTGTCGTCGCCCGGTTACGCTTGAGGGTATACATAAGTCCAGGGCCTGATGGAAGACAGACTAGTATTTCAAAGGCATTGTGATGAGAGATTGTGCATTCAACACCATTAAAACTTCACTTTTTAATTGCATTTATAAAGTACTCTTTCTTATTGTTCGAGTGAGCGAAGCGAGCAAAAACACAATACTACAGCAAGTGTTTTGGAAAAGAGTACTATAGTAAGGCAGCAGTAGTCATTGAGTAATATGGTGAGTAGTAATAATAGTATTAATAATAGTACACGTTGGAGAAAAAGTGGAATTGCCAGGGCCTTGAAACTTCAAATTCTTAATTTGTACCAGATATGAACAAATGTATTGCACAATTATTATTATTAATATTAATACATGATTAATATTTACAGGTTTGCTCGCTCGAACATGTTCCACACTTGTGTGGAAGCCCATTTCCTGGTTCAAGGTTGAGGTCTTCATGCACGAGTGCACATAAGGCCTCTGCTGCAGGTTGCTCTTTTTCCCCGCTGCTAACCGCGCCAGACTTTTCAATCCTAAGCCTCAGTTCATTTTTTCACTTCCTCTCTGTCTCTCGCACAATTACCGTAATTATTCGATTAAGCGCACGTTGTGCTTTAATGATTCTGGTAATTCTAAAGTGTGCGCTAATTGAAGGGGTACGCGTATTTGACGGAGTGCGCTTATTGGAAAAGTCAGTCAACTTATAAACCATTAAATGTCAAAAATATTTTTATCGGTACAAACAGTACGAAGTAAACTTACAAAGCACTACATGTCTAAAATATCAACGTCCGGCATTCATCAAGTTCAAAAGTGGAATTGACAAATACAAAGATATCTGTAAACATATGAACATTGTGATTTGATGTTAAAAACATAATAGAGTATACTCAAAATATATGTTTTTAGTGCTTTTTTTTTCTTGACCTTCAATTTTTCACTTTTAAAAAAGTGGGCGGTTGTTGAATAGGAAATCTGTCAAAGAGGGTACCCTTAATTAAGGGAGTACCCTTATTAACATTTTTGGGTGCCAAAGGGTGCGCTTAGTCGAGGGGTGCGCTTATTCGAGTAGGGTGCGGTAAATCGAATAATTACGGTACTTTGGTCGGCTTTTCCTCTGAGACTAGCTGGGCGTCAATCCAAAGACAATGTTCAGGAGTGTTCCCAGTTGCATGCGCAGTATACAACCAATCTATCTCCATATTCGTTCCTGAAATTGCTGGATGGTGGGCTCAGTTCTCTTTCTTTTGTGCACCTCTGTGAGAGATAGTGTTGAGTTCTAAGGCGCTGAGAGTTCAGTAAAGGTATTTGTTCTGAGAAAGTTGTAAATTTGGGTGGATGCTCTTAGTCATCTTCCAGGCTTCTGACTCCAGTTATAGCTTGCTTGGGGCTCTTAAAGTGTCACACTTTTATTTTGTGGCTGATGTTCCAGACGTTATAATACTGCAAAGTTTAAAAAGCTTCATTACCTTTGAAGTCGATCTCCGATCTCCTCCTCTTCACGTCCACTGACTATCAGATGGGATCCGATGTAGGTAAAGTGTTAAACGTTTTCGACCGCTTTCTTTTTTAGCATCATGCCTTTTTAATTCCGCTGTTCCTTGTATAGTGCTTGTTCGTCTTGACGCTGATGTTAAGTACTATCTTTCTTGCTGTAATTTTCCAGTTATCAGTGTTTGCATGTGTTTTGGTGTTGATATGAGAGTAGTGTAATCTTGTCTGCAAAGTGGAAATCTTCTCGGCTGTTATTTACCTTTTATCTAATCTCTCTTCTTCTGTTGCTGGTCACTTGCATATCACCAGAGCCTTAAAGCTGCAAACTCTTGGACGTTGAGGCGTTTGCAGTTAAATAAAAGTTGCATAAATGCAGCCTTTTGACTTTGGTTGGATGTTGTTTATCAGAAAGCAAAACCAACTGAATCTCGTGGAAGACCATTTTCTCTGTTTTGCTTCTATATTTGTTTCAGCACACAGTCATGGGACATTGAAAGCATCTGACTTATGTGTTTTAGTTGAATTTATCATTTATTTATTTACGTATTATTTGTTTTATTTTAAACATTTTTATATTACATTTTTGTTATCAATATTTTTTTTTTCTACTACTTTCATTCTGTGCAAGGACAGGAATACTTTCAGGTATAGGCTTACCTTTTTGAGTGATAGAACTTGTTAGTATAAAAGAAGAAAATAGTCGTCAAAGTGTAGGAAAAAGTATCAATTCATAATATATGTAAACTTGTCAAGGTCGTGTGATTGGAGACTTCGACTTTTTTTGTCTTTTTTTTTGTCTCGACTTTTTTAAGGATTAAATTTCTCCGTTCTTCACACTGTATCAACTTGACGTTAGCAACAGCATTGGTTGGGACAAGTATTCATACCCGGTGGTAACCCCCCGTCATTTTGTTGACATTTGTTTGACCAGAACCAATTCATCCTCTGCAACAACGACATCATGCTTCCCAAAATTCTTTACTGGCTGATAAAAGCATTTACTCCCACCAGCAAACAAATGTGACGTATGTGCTAGGACCAATGAATTACTCATTTTCGGAGATACAGACAAATGATGCAAGGCTCTTGATGTTCCACTCTAACTTGCCCAACAAATGTAGCAGCATGATGTGTTGTTGCAAGGAATTTTTATTTTTGGAAAGAAACTACCGAAATATATCGACTGCTTCCTCTTGCAGTTTCTCCTCATGAACCTTCATATCACTCCATTCTCTATACTGTGTCGCACGTCTACCACACCCTGGACTATCTGCCTTACAGGGTATCAAGTTTCTTTGCCTGCGTCAAATAATGATTTCTTCTGTTTTTGACGCCAGGAACAACATTCCTAACTCAAAAGTGTCCATCCTTTATTCTCACTTCCCATTATTTCTAATATCCTTCATCCTCCATCCCTTACAGATTATAAAGAGAATAATTGTGGTGTTTCGCAGTTACAGACTTGACGTAAAATGTTTTGGAGAATGTAAAGACATAACAAAATTGGTGACAATATATCAATAATTCTTGAGTGGCTGTTTTTATTGAACTGTTGAAAGTGTGGGTTCATCCATCTTTTATCAATGTTGTTAACAAAAACCCTTGGGCGATATTGGAAAGTTCTTGCGGTCGTAAATTATTATGAATCTCAAAAGCTTACATTTCATCTCAGCCTTCTTCTTCCTCATGCAGTCCTGTATCTCATCGTTTCACAACCACATCTTACGACATCGAAAATACGGCATTCAAACATTTAATTATTTAGGATTCTAAAGGGATGTGATTTGTTTTGATTTGATGCCTTTAAATTCTTAATTTTACAAAATGAAAATAAGGGCTTTATGTCCTCATTCCACCCTGTGGGCAATACTTCTACACTGAGGAAGTGAGCAAAGAGAACAGAATAATTCAGACAGTTCCAAGAAAGGCCTAACTCTAAATTTTAATTTTCATCCATATTTGTTTGACTTAATCTGGTCCTGGAAGAGAATTTGTCGTTATATAAGAAGCTCGCCCCTGTATGCTTGATTTGGTTGGGATCCCCTATGGTTGGGATCTGGAGAAACAATGACGCACTAATTTGAAATTTATGGTCGCAAATGCTCTGGTTAGTAGCGTAGCGCTCTTGGCTCCAGAAAGTAGAACATGTAATCATGATGGGCACTGGTTCCAGTCCACTTCAGTTCACACACATTTTTTACTTTTCTACAATGTAAATCCTCGCCAATCAATATAATTTAAGTTATCATTAAAAAAACATTTTTCTTTTCGTAATCTTTTCAAAAAGGGTATGGGGAAACAAAAGAATGCTAACAATTTTTCTTGTAAACAACCACAATGCCTCTTGTTACAGTCTGACACTTATTTATAATCCTTGCAATCCAAAATCTTCTGTTATGTAGCTTAACTAAAAGATGCTAAATTTTATACCTGCTGATTTAATTACGTTTCGACTGTGATTGCCAAATGTTTTATTACTGTCATCATGTGAAGCATACTCCATCACAAAGCTGAATTTTTAACCCTATGGACGCGGTCCTAATTCCAAAACCAATGGTTGAGGTGCAGCTATTTTTCCATCATTGTAGTGCATCTTATTGATCAACGGACAATATGCTATTCAGAATTTGCGATGAGATTCCATCTAGAAAGGGTTGTAGGGTTAAATACCAATCATTACCAGAGAACATATACAAAAATTAGCATACTTCTTCTTCTTTTTTGACCATTAGCCTCTTTTATTCCGGAGCCAATTCTGGTGATTGTTCTCCTCTATGTTACCCGGTCTTAGACACCCAGTTCGTCTGCCCTAATTGACTTTACGTCATCCTACATGCAGCCCACCACCTCAGCTTCTGCGCAATTTCTATTGTCTCCTAACCAACATAGTCTTCCTTTTTTCTTTTTACATGTTAAGCACCATTTAAGTCAGGTTTTCTTTCACTTTTTAATGCTTGCGCCTCTTATTTTTTCTCTAATATGCTCTTTCCATAAGTCATTTTTTCCCTCGTTCTCGCTTCTCAGCTTCTAACACTACGCTTTCTTCAATTTGCCAATGTTTAGATTACGTTTCCACATAGGTTTTGGATTTGGCATTTAATAAAAGTCTTTTAATGGAGTAAATAATAACATTTGAATTATTTGACTCTTTTAAAATGATAAACTTCCAGCTGACCAGGGCACCCTCGTAGAACATAACCAAGAAGTAACTAAAATAAAAGATTTATGTACCCTGTCACATTTTAGAACTCAATAAACAGTTCTCACATTAACTAAAGCTGACAAATTTTTGCAGATAAGCCGCACCATGTATATCATAAAATCATGGATGTTTCTTGTTAGCATCTTTATTTATTTTGGATTTATATTGTGAAGCATTAAAACTTCATCGTCATTATGGTCGCAGTCTAGGTCACTGCCTAGAATCACTGCATACTGAATTCGTCTACAAGCATCTCGTTCTACGCTATGTGCATAACTGAACAAAATAGAACTTCAGTTGTTTTTGAAAGTGTCTATTGATATGCATATTGTAGCAGTTGTTTTATTCTGTTGTGAAGATAGTCAATAAATTTATGCTCTTCCTAGTTGCATTCTTTGCTTTGGATTATTTCATTGGATTACGTAAAATACGTAATTTGGTGATTTGAAGCAGACCAGGCCATACAATAAAAAGTGTCAGGCTTTCTGGTTCAAAAGCAAGCCTAATAAAACTGGTCAGAAAGGGTTTAAAACAAGAAGTTGACCAATATTATTCTTAACACCAAAAACATGCATCATGACACTCTCAAACTTTTATCTACACTTGTTTGTGATCAGAAAAACGTAAGTAGCTACTTTAAACCTGTTTTCTCACGTTTTTCGGTTTTCAGGCAAAAAAATCTGAGAAATAAATGCATGTGCCAAGTGACAAAAAATTTGAAAGGGCAGAAGAATACAGCAAACAAAAAACTGTTCCGTCACCCCTTCAAAAAAAAAGAAAAATGTTTTTAATAGAGTGTAAGAAGTTATTAATATTATACTACATGAAGATGTGGTTAGCATATTGATTTTTCTTACTTGAATAATACAGAAATAACTGTACAAACAACCATTTCGTTCGGTACAGAATATCAATGGAGAAAGTGGAGAAGAATTGGTTATACTCACGCTCCATTACATCGTGCAGGAAAAGGCAGATATCGTTTCATGTTTCCTACGATTCGATGTTACGAATAATTCAGTGTTGGACAATAAAGCAGTGTTTGATTTTCAGAAGATATTGCTTAAGAAAGAACTACTGAAATACATGATGGCTTCTATAGTCAAATAGATGGGTTGGTATTGGGTAGTTTTCCGGCTCCCCTGTTTAAAAAAACAGATGTCTTTTTTCTTAAAGCTTTATCCCATTTTCAGCATGGTGTCACTGCGGCAGACAATCTCCTCCACGATGTTCGATCCAGGGCGTCATCCTCTTCTTCCTCAAACCCCATCATGTCCTTTCGGATGCATTCCATCAACTTTAGCTTGGGGTATCCTATTCTTCTCCTGCCAGGTGTTGTCACCTCCATTATTATCCGGCAGACATAGTTCTCGTCCTGCCTTTTAACATGTATCAAACATCTCAATCTTGCTTCTCTGCATCTCTCTGTGATGCTTACAACACCCATCCACTGTCTGATAATATTATTCCTTACATGACCTTGTAACGTATGTCTACATGCCCATCTGCACATTTTTATCTCTGCCACTTTCAGTCTCTTGGTGTCCTGAACACTGAGTGGCAAAGTTTCCAGTCCATTTAGCATTGCTGGTTGCACTACCATCTTGTATATTTTACCCTTCATCTTTGGTGCGATTCTTTTGTTGAAAAGGATACCAGTCATCTTTTTCCCAGTTGTTCCAGCTGCACTGGATTTTTCGGGTAACCTCCACACTCACTCTAACTACCCTCTGTTATGTGCTTTCCAACTACTTACATTCCGTTACCTGTGGTATCTGTGTCGATTGCATCTCGATACTTCCCGATGTTGTACTATGTAAACACATGTACAAGGGCTTTGATCGTGGTACCTTCATTTCTCTCCTCTCCAAAGCTACTCTCCACTGTTCCAGGTCTTCTCCTATATCGCTCTTTTGTGTTGCACAGAGCACCACATCATCTGCAAATATCATTTGCCATAAGGCTTCCTTTCTGATTTCCGCTGTCAAAGAATTCATAATGATGTCAAACAGGAATGAGCTGAGTGATAATCCTTGATGCGAACCCTTATTCACACTGAATGCTTTGCTAGTACCGACGGCACATTTCACAACTGTTTCACACTGTTGGTGCATATCTTTCACTACTCTGATGTACTTTTCGGGTATCCCCTTGTCACACATGCACCAGCAGAGCTCTCCTCTAAGCACCCTGTCATAAGCCTTTCTAGGTCTATGGACACACTGTGGAGATCTTGCTTTTCTTCTCTGGATTTCTCTTGTAGCTGTCTCAGGGCAAATATTGCATCTGTTGTTGATTTTCCTTTCATGAAACCAAACTGTTCTTCACTAATCATCACAATATTCCTCAGATAGTTTTCCTGCACCCTTTCATATAGTTTCATACTGTGACACATGAGCTTGATACTTCTGTGATAGGTACATTCCATAATATCTCCTTTGTTCTTGAAAATGGTCACCAGTGTGCTCTTCCTCCAATCATTTGGGAATCTCTCTTCATCCATAACTCTGTTCACCTCTAGCTTCAAATATTTCACTCCAGGTCTTCCCTAGCACTTCCACGCCTCAACTATTTTACCATTTTTCATTTCTGTTAGGGCCTTTTCTACTTCTTAGCTTGCAATTTCAGTGATGTCCATCTCGACCACTCTCTCTGTCCTTGTCTGATTTCCTTTTTTTTTCATTCATCAGTATTTGAAAATATGCTGGCCTTCTCTTTAGAATTTTACATCTTCAATCAAAACTCTGCCATCGTTGTCCATGATGAGCTTTATCTGATAAACGTCTTTCAAGTTTTGTCTCGTTGCTTCGTCATCTTCAGTACTTGTTTGTCTCTCTATGGTATCCAAACCTTCGTAGAGCTGTTGGTATGCTCTAGCCTTAGCAATATCTACATTTCTTTTAGCCTCTTTCTTTGCCGTCTTATAGGCCTCCTTATTCTGGTCTGTGTTTTCCCTTTCTAGGGCTTTCTTCTCAGCCTTCTTCTTCCTTATGCAGTCCTGTATCTCATCGTTTCACAATCACGTCTCCTTTCCAGGTTTGCACTTTCCTGATGTCTTAACTGGATGAAACAGATGATCAATCTATATACAAAAGCTGCATCCGATACCGAGAAAAACTCACTTTATCACTGACGGGCATTAAAGGAATACAATACCTCCTGTAAACCAGTGATGACCCTTCGCAAATTATGGAGTTCTATGATCACTAACTAAAACCCTCTTTGGAAAAGAAGCGGAAGAGCCATGTTGTTTACGAAAGCACATGTCCTGGCTGTAAGCTGTGCTATATTGGGCAAACAATCCAGCACCTAATACAACGATTGCAACAGCAACTGAAGCAGAGTGGAATAGCAAGAAATAGTTGATTATGTTGAAATTTTACTATCCACAACAGGAAGCATTTAGTTTCTGGAAACTCTAGACGCGCTGTGGATAAGGGATAAGGAAGATGCAGCTACCACCACCCTTCCTAAACACAAGAGACAAAACCCGGAAACTTACCATTTTGTGGTAACTGGTTTTTAAGTAACACGTGTGAATTTCTAATTTACTATTTTCCGGAATGAAAATTTATTTGCTAATCACTGAAAAATGATTCTACGACACCGAAATATATCTAAAATATTACGTCCCTGCTGATTACGTGAAGGTGAAGTGTAAGTTATCTTATTCTTTGTCAATCTAAAAGGGGCCCTCTCACAGTTGTTGAACTACTTTTCCAACCAACTTCGCAACGTTTCTTCTACAAGTACTTCGCGTTTTCCTAACTTTTTCCATGTCTGCAGCCATTTCAAAATGTAGAATATACATTGAAAGGTGGAGTGTAATAAGTTAGCTCATTCTTTGTCAATGTTATAGGAGCGCTCTCACCGTTGTCTCTTTGATCAAAATTGTTTTCTCTTTTTCAGCTGGCGAGAGAAGCTTTGTGCCCGATTTTTTCTAAATACTCTCAGTAAGGAATAGTTCCCCCCTCCCTTCTCACCTGCAGCAATTAATTTTTATAAAATTTACTACTTAGAGCATTCTTAATGCAAACATACAGACTGGGTATTTCTCAACTACATCCATCCTTTTTTCAAAAAATCCGACACAGGTTGGCATCCGGTATTCTTCTTTCTAAAGCAGCAGCGCATTTTTTACTTGTTTCTAAAGTATGTGCTTGTTTGGGTTCATTCATTAGTATATTTAGTGGCTGCAGTATTTTTATTACGATTACATGTAATGTCTTGCCAATTATTCGCACTTTGTTGAATTTACCTTGGTAGCTCTTTTCAGGTCCATGTGAATGGATTTGACAAGTTCTGCAGTTCGTTAAAAAATCAGGAACACCCAAATATCCTTGTGTCGGTGATTTTAGAAAGCAATTAGTAATATCCTGTTGTTTCCGTTTTAAATGATTTGGTGTTGCAATTGCCAAAAGTTGGAATGATATGATCGCGTATTTTGCAAATGAGTTATCAATTGCTTATTTGCAGAGTGGGAATTGGAATAGGATTCATCTTATTTTTCATCTGCAAGTTGTATTATAAAGGTTAGATTAATTGAATGGCAAGAAATATACAAAATTGGAGCTGTGATTTATTGGATTGATTCCGCAGTTTTATTTTGCCTCTTCGAACTAGTCGAGTGTGGGGATTTTCTTCAAAAGGGTTTGTTATTAGTTAGCCTTCTGTATTTGTATCCCGTTTCTTTTCTAAATTTGATAGAGTTTTAATCGTTGAGAAAACAGCAAAACCAAAGAAGTTAAAATTTAAATATAGATGTTTATTAAACGTCGACAGAAGATGTTCAAAAAGGAAGAAAAATTCAAACTTGGTAAATTGCTTTTGCTAAATTCAAAGACGGGTATAACACCAAGGTTAACAATCATTAAAGAAAAACTAAATGAGGCATAAAGGGAATAGCACGTTTAAACTAAACTATTAGCATTGTCGGGGAAAGCTATTTATCGTCCTTTTTATTCAGGTTTGTCGAATGTTTGTTAACACCAAATTTCAAAAAGCGGTCAAGGTTGCATCGCGCTCATACGATTTGAAATACCCATTCTTCTGCCCTTGAAGGGATGCAAGAACGGTTGATGCCTTACTTATTTGATTTGCTGACGCCAGAGGCACACTGAGAAGACCCTTGCCTTAACACTTAAAAGCAAAACAATTCCTTCAAAATTGGCTCATTCAAAATTCCTGAAAATAAATAGCCGGAGTTCGCAAGCCAGTGGATAACAGAATGGTAAAATATTGAATGAAGACTTGATGATACGGTTGAAACACTAAAAATGTTTTAAAAATTTGAGGGCTTCTGTCGAAAAGTACTGTGTTGATCCTCTTATCATTAAAGATGGCCAAATTCTATTGCACTAAAATGCACGATCTCTGCGGAAGACTCCTTCATATTAAAAAAACCCACACAATATTTTAAGAGAACGGGTTACTCTGTGCACGCAAATATTAGTTGACACCGAGGGTTTTTTTACAGGAACGGGGAGGAAAAAAAGCTGCAGTTAATGGTCCTAATCATTGGTGGTGGTCCTCACGCGAATCGCAACGCTGGAACACGATAAAAAGCGTCAAAAAACCCTTTTAACCCGTTTACATAAAGTATTGCAGCTTAGGTGTTGAGTGACTATGCTGAAATTACGGAAAACTCTTACTAATGGTTTACATTCTAAATTTGATAGATGGAGGTATTACCGGATTTTTCAAGCCAATGATACTGTTATTGAGGTACTTTGTAGAGTCTGAAAGATCGACCTTGTGTTGAGGATGTTGGAAACTAAGACTACCATTTAAACATGTAGATCTAATTAACACCCTTTTGTCTGCCTGGAAGAACACAGTTAATTTGTTACTAGTGCACTGGTTGGTTCAAAAAATTATCTGTTATGGGAAAAGCTGTTTGCACTAACTGGAAATAACATACAACAGCTCTGGGGAAAACTTGACGCAAACAATGTTCCAACCAACTCCCTCAAATGGTCTAAGAAAAAACATGGAAGGTGTAGTAGTTGCTAGATTACATTAAGGATGACAACATAGAAGATACTCTCGACGACATTAAAATGGCTGAAAAAGCAAACGAGTACACTACAAACAATTTCAGTAATAAGAGAGACGAAGATATAGAAATGAAAGAAAACGGAAACGAGGTTACAATCTAAAATAAAAATAACGAGGATAAAAGTATGAAAACTGGTTACTGCAATTTCAGAGACCATCTGTTTCGATTCTTTAATAAACAACAATGCAGTCAGATGCAATTCAAGTTGTATCTGAGACAAGAAAACGAGCATTTTACGAAGCTTGTATAAGTTTAGGAGCATATGCTGGAAGCATATCGTAAAAGCATGTCGTTAGCTTTCACAGAATTCCCGTTATCACCGCTATAAATATAAGTGAGCACCGTTAAGTTAACTCTGTAAGAAATAAGAAATATGTAACACATGATTACAGCAGTTTTCTTAAGTTTTGAAATTCACAAGTACAACAACCTTGACAAGTAATAGACAAAAATTCAAAATGAATTATTCACTGTAAAAATCTACGCCTAAAGCTTTTCTGTATTCCTGGAAATACTAATACTAGTAACCAAACAATAGCATATTCATATTATCATTATCAGCATTCTCCCAAGACAGCAGGCAATGTCTATTTCAACTTAAAGTAGCTCAATAAACGTGACTCCAAAGGGGGAGTACAAAATCAGATCTAGCCATATCTTTAAAAACGATCCCTTTCGAACTTTTCGGTTTAGAAGCAAGTACGTCTAAATCCCCTCAATGCATAGGCATATTTTTAATTACTTTAACGCGATATCGAACGTGTTAAAATAAAAAAAGCAACTTTTAAAATTCTTGTAATATGCAACAATTTTCCATTTCAAAAAAAAAACTTGTCAAAAAATGAGCTGTGCCTGATCGTGCTGATCTGTCACAATCTGCTTCAAAATTGAAGAATGAACAAAAAAACAAAGTGAGGCTCAACTTTTACTTACTCTACAAAATCCATAGGAAAATCTGCTTTCTATGCTCTCTAAGGATATGTCAATTAAACATCTTAAGAGGTCTGGGTCAAAAAATGGTGCAAAGCAAAAATAGCCACAAAAATCCTTAAATATGTTAAGTTCTGACGTAAATATTATAACCCTACCGGAAAAATAAATAGCACTATATTGTATCTTGAAACAAATACCGAAAATATTTGTGCTTTGTAGTAGGTGAAGTTTTTGAACTCTGCATTATCTAAATAACCATTATCATGATACCCTTACAGTAAACTACCCTTTTTTAACTATGTGTAACTGTGTCTTTTAACAGTGTGTACCTACAAATCGAAGAAGTCAAAGTGACTTAAAAATATGAATTAGTATTAAAGATTTTCACAACAAACATTTGGTATTTCATGCTAGTGTAAAGCCCCGTTACGTAACGATATGTCTCAAAACCCCAACCAAGTCAACAATGAATACTCAACGTAAAAATTTACGCAATACAAAACGTACAAAAATGCAAAAACCGTAAATGACAGTAGAAAACTTATTAGGGCTCAAAATTACACGAATGAAAATTAGTTTCAAATGGTTATTTGCCTCGATATCTTCAAATGTCGCTTAAATCCCTTGCCTTTCGAGAAAACAAGGAAAACCCTCTAAAAAGTGGGAATCTTATATTGCAACCAACGACTCAGGGGAAAATTGTAATGTTTTTTGCTAAATATTCTGACTAAGAATTCTGGGGAAAAAATCCCAATGTACTGGCAATTAATTCAATGCCAAGTGTAATTTTCTACAAAATGCCTCCCTAAAAGAAACAGGTTTTCAAATTAAGAAAATTGTCCAAAAAGTTTCTCAACGTTACATCTTAGTCAGTCCCCAAAACCCATAGTGTCTCAAGTATCACTACAAGATATGGTACATCTATATTTAATGATTTTAGAATACATGCATCTTTCAAGAACCATTTAATTTAGTTTACCCATTTTAGATAATTGTTACTGTTTTAGTTACAAATATTGTGGAACACGTATTTTTGTCATTCTACAACGGGTAACCCAAGCACATGAAACAAATCAAAAGGTTATAAGTGTTTTACGAAAAACTCAGAGTTTATATAAGTCTGCCGTGTCATTTACAGTAAGCACCTTACTTTAAAAACTACACTACAACAAAGAATTCATCAATGAAAAAAAATCGAATTCTTCCCAAATTATGTTAGGAAGTATCAATGTGCAATAGTTTGCTCTTCCACTGGACTAGATGCACTGAAAGTGATCCAATAAATGACCAAAAATGTCCATTTAATCCTCATCAGATGGACAAGTAGCTCTCTTCTTTTACTCCTACTAAATAGACGTAGGCAATGCAAGCACCAATGAGCTGCAACAAAAATACGAGACTTAGGCAGTTTAAAGAAGAAAACCAAAAATATGAACTGATCATAGATGTGATCCCAGAGTTAAAACATGTACAGTTCAAGACGTAGAACAACAATGGACGTAAAAAGCAACAAGAGGAAAACACTCTCAAAAACCTCAGAATATGAAACCCCCACACCCCAAAAAACCCCGTATATTTTCAAATGTAAATAGAAGATGTACATAGATGCTTTAATATGATAGCTTCTCCCATCACCAGGCTACCTGACGATAAGAGAAGTATCTCTCGAAACGTAGCTCGGAAAAACCTTACAACTCATGACATGATAAAGGTCTTACATCTTAATTATCCTTGTTTGAACACCATGCTATAGGGAAATTGAACTGTGGAGTTTACTGTCAATAAAAGGTATCATTACCAAGTTCATCTCACTATACGTCTACAAATAGTATGTTTATGAAAGATCAATTTTAAAATGTTTATATATAGCCGTTGTTTGTGCTTTATTCCTTATTAAAAATTACACAAAAGATACAAAATAGGGGAATTTACACAATGTAATAGGCAATAGGCAGTTTCTAAAAAGAACCAAAGTGTTTTATCTGTAACAATTTTTCTTTAGTAGTNTAAAGGTCATACATCATTATGATAAAGGTCTTACAATTATCCTTGTTTGAACACCATGCTCTAGGGAAATTGAACTGTGGAGTTTGTACTGTCAAAAAAAGGTATCATTACCAAGTTCATCTCACTATACGTCTATAAATAGTATGTTTATGAAAGATCAATTTTAAAATGTTTATATATAGCCGTTGTTTGTGCTTTATTCCTCATTAAAAATTACACTTTGAAAAAATAAATTAAAGATAAAAAATAGGGGAATTTACACAATGTAATAGGCAATAGGCAGCTTCTAAAAAGAATCAAAGTGTTTTATCTGTTACAATTTTTCTTTAGTAGTTTAATAAAAAACTGACTTTAAATAAATATGACTTTCGGAAAAATCATCACCTTTCTCCTCTTCCCTCCGTCCCCCTCCTCAGAAGTCACATACATCCCACACGAGGTAAAAACGAAATGGTCTACATAGTGATGCTGCAGTAATAAAACGATAATGCCAGAGCTCTTTTATACTTCCATGGTGTGCGGTTTTCCCAGCTAATTTTAGCTTAGATTATGAAATCATGTTCAACAAAGAAAAACCACATGGTCATTCCTACATGCCAGACTCGCATGTACGGAAATAGTACTCACCTCGATGATTGCACAAGCGAATGCAATCGTTCCGACAACACCAAGAAGATAGTGAACTAGACTTTCGAAGTCCTTTCTACATCCCTGGAACGAAAATTGATAAAACGATAACAATTCCCGAAGCAATGTGAAAAACTGTGCAACATGGTACTATCACCAGAATGTTAGAAAACAAAAGAAAAAATATTTATCTGCTGTATGGTAGCAAAAATATCCACATATTATTACTCCTAAACAAAAGTCAATAGAATATACTTTGATAATCTTTTAAAACCAGATACATTATCAATTTATCTATTCATTCACCCATCTATGTGTCTATCTAATCTCTATTTATTTAATGCACAATTTTTATACCCCTCAAAATTTTGGTTAAGCCTTTCCATTCTTAGAAACATATACATATACATACAAATATACATATAAATATATACCTATCTAATTAAATATACATCCTTACACATACACATACCTATAAATACATATATACATACATATACACATACATACACACATATACATATACATATAAATATATATATACATATACATATTTATACATAAACATACATATTTATCTTTGTATATCTATGAATGTCTGTATGTATACCTATATATGTACAGGTATGTGCATATCTATATATGTACATGTATGTATATATCTATGTATATTGCTCTGCTGTATGCATTGAGCACTTTTTGATACGAACACACAAGATTACACAAAAGTATATGTTCATTTTTATACATGTATATATATATATATATATATATATATATATTTGTATATAAATATGTATATATATATATGTATATATATACGTACGTAGATGTATATAAATTTATATATATGTATATATGTATATATATATGTACATAAGGTAAAACAGGAAAAATAAGAACTATTAGTTGCAATCACAATTCTTATTTTTCGTGTTTTACCTTATGTTTATTGCTCTGCTATATGCATTGAGCACGTTTTGATACGAATATAGAAAATTACACAAATACATATATATATATATGCTGAAGGTCCAAACAGAGAAAAGGACTTACCCCTTAACTAGACAAAGTCTTAAAATTCGAAAAGAAAATTGATATAATTGAGGAGGTTTAAAAGCTTTTAATGAACATATACTTGACTGATGAAGTAAAAGGCATTAAATAAAACGGCTGCCAAAAGAATTGCTCGCTTCAAAAGATAATGGTATTGGTTACAAAATTAATGGGAGGTTTACGTTACTGAAAAATATCAAGGCTATATTGGCTCTGCGAGAAAGAGAAGACCATTTGGGATGAAAACCAACCAAAAGGGACTACCAGATAAAAAAATCGCATAGGTATCAAAATGCTCTCCCACGCCCAAAAAACACTCCAACGAAAACCCCACAAATTTCTATTATCTAACATAAGGTACCACTGTCGCCTGCAATTATCCCCTATTCATATTTATTCTAAATACCCTATTTATTTTAACTAGCCTCAAAAGGGGAAACAAAACTTTGAATTGCTAACGTGTTTTTTCAATATTTCTTGCTGTCTCTCTGTTTCTAAAGCTCCACGCAAGTATCAAGCGCTCCTTGATAAGGGTCAAATATAAACCTTATTGATGCACAATATTTAAATCCACCCATTTGCCAGTCTATCTAAAGGTGTATTTATATATGCTCCTGTTAGAACGGACAAAAACTATTTATCAGGGGTCTGTTTAATGTAATACATTTGGCTCAGCAATATAGAACAACGTATTGGCCCCTGGTAAAGGCTAATACCAAGTCAGTGCAGACCTTAAGTGAAATAAAATCACTTTCATAAATATAGTACAGATATTTCAAAATTAGCGATCGTGGTTTTATAAGCAAGAGAAAGCCCTTACCTTCGTAAAAATGTTGTTTTTTTGTTTTGCACAGGTTGGCGACGTCGAGTTTTCTTTGCAGCAACTTTGGGGTACTCCTGACGTAAGACCAGCCATGGTGTCAAAAAGCAGTTCTTGTGATTTCGTTGTTGCTTGGACGGTTTGATTTACTTGTTTGGTAGTTGGTGCCAAAGTAGCATTAGATTTTGTTGTTGCGACCGTAACATTAGACTTCGTTGTTGTTAGATTTTGTGCAGTTGTAGGTGGTTTCTGTGTTACATGTGATGAATTTCTCGGCATAAAATTACTGGGTCCATCAAGCCCACAGCATTTATACTACGAAAAATGAGCCAATATCATTACTACAATTGCTTTAAAAACCTAAAAAATAAAAATATAAAAAAAATAAAAATATAAGAAATAAAAAATATAAAAAATATACAAATATAAAAAATAAAAACTATTAAAAAAATTAAAATATAAAAAATATAAAAAATATAAAAATATAAAAAATA
>RDPX01000124.1:2054110-2094684 GCA_003991215.1 Morbakka virulenta
CCCTTCTCTTGGGATCAAACACGCTACAGCACAAACGTGTAACCACTTATAACTAATGGCCCTTCTCTTGAGATCAAACACGCTACAGTACAAACGTGTAACCACTTATATCCAATGGCCCTTCTCTTGGGATCAAACACGCTACAGTACAAAAGTGTAACCACTTATAAGTAATGGCCCTTCTCTTGGGATCAAACACGCTACAGTACAAACGTGTAACCACTTGTATCCAATGGCCCTTCTCTTGAGATCAAACACGCTACAGTACAAACGTGTAACCACTAATAATTAATGGCCCGCCTCTTCGGATCAAACACACTAAAGTACAAGCGTGTAACCACTAATAATTAATGGCCCGCCTCTTCGGATCAAACACACTAAAGTACAAACGTGTAACCACTAATAACTAATGGTCCGTCTCTTCGGATCAAACACGCTACAGTACAAAGGTGTAACGACTGCTTCACTACCTTCACAAAATTACTACAAAGTTTTGAATGAAGTAGACAACTTTACTGGACTACTTTTAATTAAATGTATAACGTGAAACCGTATTTATATATATGAACATATAAACAAGCTAAATCAGAAAGTCTGTTTATTGTAATGTCTTGGTATAGTAACGGGTGTTGTGCCGTTCCAACGTCCCCTCTTATTGCGACCTTTCGATTAGTATTATTGGAAAACAAAGAGTAAATGTGTCACGCACATATATTGGATTACCATGCTGTTTTTATTAACCATGGAAATTGTACCATACACTAAACTGGTATATGCTAAGCTCACAATTTTCATATTCCTTCTGTAGGACGATTATGCATGGATACCCTTTAACACAACAATTTCATCAAAATAAAATTGTGCAGTATCCAATGTGCTGTTTTCATACCAAATAGTATCAAGTCTACAATATACCCCAAGTGATTAACTGCTAAGATGTTAATATATCTAATAGTATGAAAGGGCTACGTTTAACTCAGGGAGGTTGATCATACTTAAAATCAAGAGCAACTGGGTGTTAAAGTCCAATTTTCATGGAGCAAAGTTGATGACAAGTATTTAAGTTACTGTCACGATTTCTGTACTTATTTAATTGCTTGGTCTTGACTGGATGGTGGTAATCATAGATCAGCGATATACTTAATCTCTTCCTTGACCGTCAACTTTGCTTTTAATTCAACAAATTTTCTATGCAAAAACCTTAATAGAAAGGTACACAAGCGCAAAAATTAAATCATTTGGAAAATGCCCATCGGAATTGGCGACTCTGAATAAGGGTGTGCTAGGGCCATGAACCAGAAGATGTACAAACATCTTAGTCTCAGTCTAGCTTTAGCTTTTTTACAACCAACATACCCTCACTCTATGCTATAGCTCCTTCCCTCTTTCCGGGTATTTTCTAAAAAACACAGCTGCAACCTATGTAATTAACAACATTTGCGTCTGTTCTAAGTTCTGTGTAGTTTTTTGTTATTTGTGATGTCTATACAACCTAGATATTTTCCATTCTTCAGCAAAACCAAAAATTTGGTGCTTCTTACTTCGATTCCACTACTTTTGAAATTGTCAACTCTTCACAATCACAGTTACAACAGAAACAGTTTTTGTAAACCATCTATAACGAACAAGAGTTCTTAATTTTCAGAAGGTCCTTCTTAATATTTCAAAACCTTACTTGGCAAGTGCTATCCTCCTCTTAATCTCTGCATCACTGTATTACTTTTAAAATAGAATTTAATAACGCTCTGCAAAACCAAACTGGTCTGCTTCTTACTGTCTATTACAGGTAATATGGTGCCGTGGAGCTTCTTTATTCTTATTAATACACATGCAGGTTTTTCCACTCATTTTGTTTGGGCAGGTCTGTTCAAGAACTGAACAGGCCTACCTTGGGGTGTCTGGGAAAATTTACCCCCCAGAAAATTTTGAAATCCTAGACGCAAAATCCTGCATTCTGGGGCATATCTGGGGGGTAAATTGACGTGATGAAAATGATGTTTTTAAGGTCACTTTTCATGATACCAGAGCACTTCTTTTAATTTTTTTTCTTTTTTTTTTCATCCACCTTTTTTAAGTTGTTATCCAGTCTACTTAGTAACTAAAATCATTCTAAATTGTAGTCAAAATATTCAAAATTGCATTCTGCAATTCTTCATGCCTGCAGTTTTTGTGGAGTTGTAATATCTTATACTGAATATATATATATATATATTTTANTCTAAATTGTAGTCAAAATATTCAAAATTGCATTCTGCAATTCTTCATGCCTGCAGTTTTTGTGGAGTTGTAATATCTTATACTGAATATATATATATATATATTTTAACAAAATGACTTTGTGTCACTCACACAACGAAGTCACAGTCAGTACTGAAAAATTTCAGAAATTCACTGTTTCTAGATCTGTAGCAGGAAATTTTGACATCACTCTGAGTCAGTTTCTTCTCACTTAGTCCAGAAGCTAGAATCTCAGCACCTGCTGTTGATAAACCTATATCGCGTATCAAATCGTTCATTTCAAACTGATTAAGCGGACCAGGAGTGATTCCTGATGTATCCTCAATATCTGAGTGGCTTGCACTAGCTGTAGTATCAGAGCTGGTTTCATGACATCTCGATTCTGGTTAAGGAACTCTGCACAATGGGGAACAGGCAGTCGGGCAGATTCCAGATCAAAATAATCAAATAATGGTAATCATATAGAGTTCGTGGTCGTTTCGTGTTACTTCATACATGTGCTTCACATGCTTTAGAGCCTTTATTTTCACTTTCGTTTTGTTATCGAATGACCATCCGATGTCGACCAATTAAAATCGCTGTTACTCCTGGTATTTGGACCAACAAGGAAGTAAACACAGCTGATTCAACACATGTGATAAACACACGTTTTGATCCGTTTTCTGAAACACGCTGCTCAATTTCTCAATGACTCGGTGTTTACAATATGCCATACACAATCAATTATTGAACAGTTCAGTTGAAATTCGCTAAGAAAATTTTTGGGGGGTTGAAGTTTAAGCCAGCCCAAAAAATGTTTGAAACGGTCAATTTGGCCGGTTACTGGTTCGTAGGGAAAACACTGCACATGGTAATTGTTTTCTGTAGTTATATGTCAGTTTCTTCTTTTAGAGTTCCCAAAACTCTCTTTGCCATATCCGAGTCCATATTATCTAATCCATATTATAAAATTACACAAGACTCCCTATGCTATTTGACAAGAAAGAAAGTAAGCAATTATGTATTTACTTTACATTGGCCAGTTGAGGCTATAAAAAAGTGATTTCAACCAAAAATAAAAGTAAAATCCCAGGAAAAAGTCACTATTTATCCATTCCAAATACCTCATTTTACTGTCTGCTTAGAAAAATGCTTTTAAGTCATGACCTGTATTTCGGTTGGTGTAGGTGCTTTTTGGTCTTGTAAGTCAATATCTGACAAAATCCTATTCTTTCACCTGGTTCTCGCCTGGCTGTGCTACAGCTAAACCACACCGCAGTCAATTCCGAGGTGACTCATACTAATACTACATTGTTTACTTATGCTAGAAATCGACGTAAAGGGGTCTCGGGTGAAGGTCTTTGTGATGAAACAGCGATCGGACTTTAACCGAAAAGGTTGGCTCTAAAAAGTAGTGGAAAATTCACAATGTTTACTGTCAAAGACAATTGCCATTCCATTCCTGTTAATGCCTTCCAAGTGCTTAAAAGCCTTGTAGACTAACACTAATTTGAAGAACTCATAAAGAATTAAAAACAGTGACCATTAGCTGGTACAGTAGCAGTCAGCTATTCCAATCTGCCCAATCCACCCTTCAGCATAGGCTTAAAAATAGCACTTTAAGTGGTGGATGCACTACAGGTAAAGCATAAGACTTAATTGTTGTCTGATGAATAATACTAATGATTTAAAATGAACTCAAATACAAAAACTCCAGTCCAACCATATTTTTACACATCTAGGGTGAGGGCATGTGGAATTGCCAGTAAAATTGCAGGATGGTCATTAAAATAGTGGCAGGTATCCTAATTCATCAAAGAAACACAGAAAGTCAGCAATGGAAAAATACATTTTTCTAATCTGTTGTACGAGAAGTTGTTTCTTACAAGGTAAAGCACCTAAAACAGGTTTTTCCTTATCTGCATTTTAATTTTTATAGATGTAAGAGCTTATCGTGTCATGAGTTGTAAGCTTTTTCTGAGCTACGTTTTGAGAGATACTTCTCCCATCATCAGGCTAATTAGGCTGGCAAGCCTAATTAGCCTGATGTGGCGAGTTGTAAGCTTTTTCTGAGCTAAGTTTTGAGAGATACTTCTCCCATCATCAGGCTAATTAGGCTGGCAAGCCTGATGATGGGAGAAGTATCTNCAGTCCAACCATATTTTTACACATCTAGGGTGAGGGCATGTGGAATTGCCAGTAAAATTGCAGGATGGTCATTAAAATAGTGGCAGGTATCCTAATTCATCAAAGAAATACAGAAAGTCAGCAATGGAAAAATACATTTTTCTAATCTGTTGTACGAGAAGTTGTTTCTTACAAGGTAAAGCGCCTAAAACAGGTTTTTCCTTATCTGCATTTTAATTTTTATAGATGTAAGAGATACTTCTCCCATCATCAGGCTTGCCAGCCTAATTAGCCTGATGATGGGAGAAGTATCTCTCAAAACGTAGCTCAGAAAAAGCTTACAACTCATGACATGATAAGCTCTTACATCTATGGCTTCCCCTGAGTCCATAAAGTTCAGAATTTTCAAGATTGTAATTGTAGTATTGTTATAGACAGCATGTTTAATAACACTGGGTTTGAGTTCAGGGCAATTGTTAAAGTTTTTATAACAGCTTTAATATAATACCACAGATAATACCACATCTATAATTTGGTATTATGTATGGCAATAGAATGAAACTGGTGTATTAATTTAATGCTATTGCAAGGTGTGGTTGTTGTTCATTAATATATTGCTAGTTGAAGGAAAAGTTTGGAAATATTTAGGCATCTTGCTACTCTTGAACCTTGGGCAACGGTTGTCACCCTTCAAGTGATGCTTTTCTTTACTGCTCTGTTTGCTTTTGCACACTCCTCTTGGGCTATTATCCTTGAGTGATTATTGTTTACTGCGATCTTCTTCTGCTTCCTTTCCTAGATCTTTCCCTTTGAACGTTTTTCTACCATGTGTCTCCTCACAAGCTCAGTTTAATGTTTCCTTTAATGTCTTCAATTGGGTCTGACTGGCAAAGTTACTGTATTCTTCCTTGGTCTTTGCATATCTTTCAGGAAATCCACATTGTATCTTAATCTTCTTCTCTCCTGATCTGTCCAGTTCATGTCACTTTTAGCTTCAGTTTTGCACATGTAATGTCAGCACCTCTCTTGACACTGACACCTTGTAGTGACCTCCTGAACTTCTTTGTGATGCATGCTCAGAAAACATGTATTGGCAAAATGTGTTCCATTTTCATTGATCTTTCAGTTCCTTGGTTCCCATCACCTTTTCATACCCTTCATTTTCCAGATCAGCTTTGGCATTGAAATCTTCTATCATATTATGTCTTTATTACTCAACTTGCTAAAAAAGTCCTGCAGTTGGTGATCAAAATCCTTGTTTGCTTCCTCACTGCATTCAATAGTTGGTAAATAGTACTGTACTGCCTTTAATCTTGATTTTCTTTGTTGTTGTTGTTGTTGTTGTTGTTGCTGCTGCTGCTGCTCCTGCTGTCTAGGAAGCTCTAACTAATATTGGTCCTTTTGCTCCCATTCCAAGTGTGGCTTTTGTTCCTCCTCGTACTGATGTTTACAGGTGCCTTTGGTTGAATTCATCCTGGTTGATGGGTGGGTCATCAGTATTGCAGCTTTCTCTCTGCTCTCACTGCAGCATGCCATACTCCTTGCTGCAGAAGGCCTTCTCTCTCCCATGGTAACCCCCCCCCCCCTTTTCACCAGGGCTTGGAAGTGTACTTGGCAGAGTTTCTTCCTGTCTACATGTAAAAAAATTTGTCAAACAAGGGTACTTTCATTCTCCACTGACATAGAGAAAGGCAGTACCCTTCATGATGTGAAAAATCACATATTGCCAACACAATTTCCAAATCTGTTTTCTGAGAGTATGTGAGATAAGTTTCTACTTTTGCAACCTATACTTATTTGTACTTTACCAGTCTTTTCTACTTTTTTGTGTCACACAAATAGAGTTTAATTCGATTTTGCAAATTCTTCCAGGGTTCAACTGAATTATTTCCATTAAATCTAGTTTTCTTCGTGCAGATATCCTTTCCATTGTGTTTCAGTTCTATAATGCTGGTGCCATATGGAAATGGTGTTTACCCAAGGCAAATAAATGCAAGTAAGTACTCCAATATGTTACCACAGGTCATTTCCAACATAATATAGTTAAGTACTTTTGAGGCAAATTGTGCAGTATTCTGATTGCATATATCAGTTTGTGCAATTATCAGATGGAACTTTAACAAGTCAATGATTACTTTGGAGATACCTTTGAACTAAAATGTTTTTGATGTGCCATATAACCTAGTAGCTTCATTGCATGTTTGCACAATCCTGCACAAACCATCTCAGACTAAACATACATTTAGACTGACATACTTGTGCTGCAGGAGACCTATAAAGTGATGAATGAGATAGAAGATCTGGCACCAGCTGGATGGGTGAGGCGGATACAAATTGAAAATGAACACCAGAGAAATAACACAACATATGATAGCACAAATTTCATCTATAATCTGCAACAGTATACACAGCCATTGCTCTCCCAATGGTAGGAGCTACAACTGCAAATAATAAAACTAAAAGATAAGACACATTAAACAGAGACATATTCAGTTGTTTAGTTGTTAGTGATATGATATAATAAACAAAACAGGTACTAAAACCTGCAAATAATAAAATAACAATGATAAATAAAAAAATATAAAAAATTGTGTGCAGTCACAATCATCACTCACAGGTAATCATTGCCTCCAAAATGATAAATTTACTTGCACTGCACACAAAGCCTGTTTTCGTTTGCATCAAAAGACTCACTGTAAATTACCACAGGTCAAAGACTTGACTTCCTGTCACATCTTACTATTAGCTACTGCACTGTTTAGTCATCAACTCTCAGGAACCCTGTTACAGACAGTGAAACATCTTTTTCAAAAAAACAGTTTCTGAATGAGCTTTTGTGTGATAAAACTATTGATCACATTATGGCTTAGTTGTATTTATTGTCTGTTGGAGGGGGGCTTATTATAAAGTCATTTTCAAGTTGCATAAAGAAGATAGTTGCCTTTGAAATAACTGAGCTATCCACTACAACAGCAACTATGAGGTCCTTTCTGTTGGTTTATTTCAAAATAATTAAACTGTAGCCTACAATAAACCAAGTAACACTTTTATGTGCAGCAAGAATCAAATCATTAAGCATTACTTTAAAGAAAATGAGAAGACTGCTTTGGATACTTGTCAAACAATATTTATGATCATGCCTTTAATAGTTACTAGTTTAAAAATGACTATAGTTCTGTAAAGGTAGAGATTAATAAAAATTCACAGAGAAAAATGCATAGACAACATGGTATACACTGTCACCTAATGTCACCTTTTCTGTAGCTCCTAGCTTTACAGTGACGTTATAAGCCTTGTTAGATGCTATTCAAATAAATTGACTATCAACTTTATGATTAAGAGCACCAAAATAGAAATGGATCAGATGGTGACAAGCCATTTTCAACAGGGTCAACTTTTGGCTTGGTTCAAACTGAGTTTTTGTGCAGCATATATCTCCACTTGTTATACCTATTCATCTCTGGTCAGAAAGAAAATATGTATTTCATAGTTTATCAAAAGTAAATGTCTCACCTCTCTTCTGTATGCCAAACAAATTGAACCAGCTATTATGTGTAAAAACAATAAGACCACCACAAGTATAATGAAAGACTGCAGGATCCCAGATGTCTGCTTGACTACTGCATAAAAGCACACAGCACTAACTAGCAGGACAAAAACTCCAACCACAAGTGTGAAAGCAACAGCACCAAGGTACTTTGGCTCTGCAAAATCAAGGTATGGCTTGTAATGCTTTATGATAACAGCAGCAGCAATTATAGTAACCAAGGCAATGACCTAGACAAAAAAGGCAGTGATTTTTGGCTTTTAGCAAATTGCTAAATTACTTTTTCAAAAATAACACAAATGAGTAAACTAAACAATCAAGGTCATTGTATCCAATGACAATATTGTGAAAATACCTCAATGAAAATGCAGAATATCAAGATAAAATACTTATACTCTGTGCACCTAGTGCTCTTATTCCTTTTGCCTTTGTAACTTTACCTTTGTAACTTTACCTTTGCAAACGTCCCTTTAAAATGCAAAGAAAACATAACAAATGTGCCCCCATGCTACAGCTCTTACTGGGTTAATGTTAGGATCATAGATCCAAAGAAAAAAAGACAAATTGTAGGTGATAGAATTTATATACTTTGTGCAGAGGTTTGCTGTTCTACTTTTATCTATCTTGACTGTATTTATTGGGAAATGAAAGGAAAGGTGCCTATTAGTGTTTAGGACTGTGTGCATGTTGAAAAAGTGAGCTTGGTGTATTTTATGAAGGAAATGGAGAAATGCTGAATGGGGTGGTGTTGGTGGGTCCAAATGAAATAAATGCACAAAAGACCAGGAAACTGAGGCAAATGTGACACCTGCACTAGGAGACTGAATTGGAGGTGGACCAAGCTTCTGTGGATCTTGGGGCAGTGTATCTCCGGGTGCAAGTGATCAACTACCTTAAGGTTCCATGTTACTTGGAGCAAATTTCAGGGAATTATCTCATCTCCATGCAAAGCAGCCTTGTCTTTCAAAAAACCCAAGTGTATTGCAATTGTTTATGAGCAACAATGCTTAATTTATTGGAAGACTGAGCCCTATAATTTAAAAAAATGGTGAAATGCTGGGCTATCATGTTGCATGACCTCAAAAGTTAGTAAGTGCTTTCGTCTAGTTCATGAGAATTTAAATAATCACAAGTAAAACTGTTTTGTCTTGCCATGTTAGCTGCAGTGAGATTTTAATATTCATATGTACTACATTGGATGTGGAGGTGAGAGCCAAAAATGGGAAATCTCAGGAGATAAAAGCCAATTGGCACAGCAGACCATACCTATATTCTCTCTCCCTCCTTCTCTCCCTCTTCTTCACTTCCACACACAAACACACACCCACACACACTAACAAACATAGGAATATCACGCTTGACTGCAAAGGAAATAGTCCTTTGAAAAGAAAAGCCAGTCCAAAATACGCCCGTCACATTCATTGAGTCCTAGGCCTACAATAGTTTCTTACATCAAAATTGTCATTGAAGATTGACCCCTAATTTGCTCCAAAACGTCTCAATTAAATGCTGTGAGATACCGTTTCTGAATCTTTTTTCATATCTATTCGTTTCAACAATACTTTGTTGCCATTTTGATTGAAAAACTTCCTTTGATGTAGCATACGAGGGTTCCACTGCGCATCCATGCGGGAAAACTCTGGAAACTCCGTTGCTTTTGCACAACCACTACAAAGTGTAGTGTCAACATTTTTCTCGCGAACATTCTCGGTAACATCTGCAAGTACTGGGCTGTGCACAAGCAAACTTGTGACTGCTTCCAAAAAAAATTACTGTGAATCAGAGAGGTAAGTGATCTGTTTTGATGTGGTCTGCTCAGTGTCTTTTTTTCGATATAAAAATGGGGCTTTCATGCCCCGATGCCATCCTGAATTCTATGCAAACCATACCTATGCCTTTGGACTACATTGCCTAATAATTAAGGTTTTGCAGCAGTTCAATTTTTTGTTATAAATAAGAAAGCCCGGCTGGCGCACACCCCCAAAAATGTAGCACTCGTGCTTGTTCTTATTTCATTGAGAAAGAGGGGTAAATTAGTGTCAATCCCAGGACTGAGGATCTTTAAGAGGGTGGGTTTTTTGCCCATAATGACGTAGTTTGACGTTTAAGAAAAACGGTATCCCTTAAAGAAAACATGTCTCAAGAAAAGTATCCAGCTAACAGCATACACTTTGTAGGGCTTACTTGTACTTTAGAAGGTAAATTTGAATGTCAGTGAAAAGTGGTGAATTAAAAAGTACAATCTAAGTAAATGGGGACTTTCATCAAATACAATGAATAAGGATGAGTACAACTCTTTTTCTGGGAGTGCATCCGGGTGGTGCGAAACCTTTTCAGGCTGGAAGGCATTGCTTGTTTTTATGTCTTCAGAAAGCTCTGAGGAAACAACCAAGACTGGCTAAATGTCTTCGTTCAGCAGGTCAGTTATTAAGTTAAAATTTGGGGATGTTAGCATGGTGGAGAAACAACTGGTCACATAGGTCTGTGTCATAGGTCAAAGTTAATACACTTAATTATAAGTGCACCAGCAACATCAAAAAGGGGGATCAAATTATTAAAATAGCCAACACTTACCAACAGGTCTCCTCCAAACAAACATGTCAATACCCGGTAAATAGATTTTTTTTGCTTGGCATGTTGTTTAAACTCCATTTCGTCTTTTGAAACCTTCGGTTTACGTCGAACTTGTTGCTCGTTGCCGTCAACGCCCCTAAATGTGTAAAAAATGAAGGAATTTTCATGTTGTCGTTTATTACGTTTTGTTTTCTATGTTAATAAACCAAATAATGAGCACCCTTTGTTTTGTTTTCAAAACTATGGGCAAGGTCACGCCAGAATTCAAAGCTGCTCTTTGTTGGTCATTAAAGTGTGCGCTGAAGTGAAAACATAATCTTTTCATACCTTGGAAGTTTAAAAGAAAACCTGTCAATCCAAGTTAATATCCTTTGAGTTTAATTGATGTACTGGCTGTTTGGAGTTCAACGTGGAGCCCCACTGCAGGTCAACCGATCATCAACTTTGGGTGTTCCAAGAAAAGACGTGGACAAGTGCTTTTGTCATGGCGGTGGGTCATGGAAGGGGCGTTCCAAGAGAAAAAGGTAAAAGAGAAAACTCAAAACTGGTTTTAGTGTAACTTGTGTAACTTTTGTGGATTTGCATCGAGCACTGTAAATGGTAACAGAAGAAATTTTTTATTTTCGATTGTTTGTTAAATTATATTATATATACTCAAACTGCAGACAGTACTGTTTCGCCCTTTGTGGGCTCATCAGTGCAGCACAGAGCTTCTGAGACATAACTCTCTGGCCATGTTGCCGGAGCAAACAAAGCCTGAAGAGTTACTGTGGGATCGTGTCAGAATGCTCGCAGTGAGCTCCGCTCTTTTACCTTTTTCTCAAATATATATATATATATATATATATATATATATATTTTTATTTATAAAACAAGGGGCGTGTCCCTCAGTCCAGTCTGCTATCGGGTCAGGAGATACTTTTGCAATAAAATGTTCTAACAAACGCGGTAAAACCTCTCCTGGGAATTTCTTCTTCATCTACAGCTACTAGCAATCTCACTTAACATCCATATTCATGTCTAAATCCCGGTAAATCTATTATTACTTGTTCCTCTGCAAATCTGATACTTCTCTTGACAAACATGTGTGTTGGCGAAACAACAATAAAAGCTTAACGTGAGGATGAATATTCATCAGACGGCTAAAAGTGGATATGAACATGTAATTAAACACAAAGAACTGTGCCAAGGTAGTAAATTTTGCATTCAAAATCTTGAAAAAGATCCCTGTCTCTGGATATGATGTTGACGAAAATATGGACCCAGAGAACACAAAACTTAGACAGACAAAAGAGAACTACTGTTAACAAAATGAAAGAAATTATTAAAAAGGTCATTGATGTAAAGAAGGAAAAGAGTTGAAACAAGAATAAAACGTTGTGGAACACCAGCATTGATGGTATTCTTATTAGATGTTGCTCCATCCACTGTGACGTCCATTTTACGATTAAAGAGAAAGGACTGCATGATACTATAAAGAACCCTCCCCCAAACCCTACAACCAGAAAGCTAAAGAAGCAAGGCAGCGTGCCACACCTTATAAAATGCTTTGAAAATATCCAGAAATATCCATAGCTATACATCTTTAGATTATTTCAGTGCTTACAGTCAAAAGGTCACCAGTAGAACAAAATCCTCTAAATTCGTACTAAACATCAACAAACGACCGAGTCTCTAGAAAAATTCCAACAGTGAATTGTTGATAAATAATTTGAAGACTTTTCTAATCACATGGTGAACACGTACAGGTCGATATTTGCCCGGGTCGGATGAATCACCAGCCTTCTAGAAGACAGGAACAACAATCCAAACCTTCTAGGAACATGGAAAATAAGACTCTCTGAAAGGCAATGGTGGAAAAGTACGCACAACAAAAAAAAATAGCTAAGAAATCTCAACTTCCAAGTGTTTGGGAAAAAATATATTAGCAAAGATGCTTAGCATTACGAGATTTAGTATCAGAAGTTATAGCTTTACAAAAATTTCTTGGCAGTCTCCAAAAAGCCTGAGATGTATCAGCTCCATCTTGTTGAAGATGAACATAGAAATGATTGGAATGAACAATGACACCAGTGCAATGAGCATTGAACCTTGGAGGAGGATGACGTTTGACTGTATTACTTCGACTAGGTACAGATGTTTCAATATCAAACTGAACCAATTTTGTGAACTCAGCTGTAGTACAAGAAGCATATTAGGACTGAATCCTAAGAAATATCACCAATAATTTGTTGAAATTCAACCCAGTCAGTCTGAGTAAATTCAATAATTCTTACAGTGGTGTTGCTTTCAACAAGGTTGCGTAAACAGTTGCTTTAACCTCTTTACTGATAACAACATGATCAGAAAACTCAAAGGGAGGAAAAAGTGAAACTGTAAAATGTGCAGGAACAGAATTCAAAAAGATATTCAAAAAAAAAATTCTCTTATTTCTGAATCAGGAAATCTTGTGGGAAAATCAATAAGTTGTATAGCATCTTAAGCAAGGGTGATATTGTAACTTCTCTAGATCTGTCAGTTTTATTAGAATGAGTGAACAAAGTCATGTGATGAGCATTAAAGTCACCAAAGGCAAGAATGGTACGAATATGGTGTTTCTCCAGGTCAATGTAGTTTGATAGTGTCTCAATAACTCGGGAAGGTTCAGACAAGGGAGATCGATAAAAGAAAAATAAGTAACTAATGACCTGAAAAAGATAATAAAAAAGACATGTAAAGCTTATATTTAGAAAAGAGTTTAGAAGAGAGTTTTACAATCTAGTCTAAACCAAGGTAAATACCCATAAACATGAAAAGCTTGTCTCACAAAGCAAAAAGTATGAGGAGAGTAAGAATTAAAGAAAACTTAAAAAAAAAAGGAACAAAGACCACTGAGATACTGAAAGCTTAAGAGGGAGTACTTTTTGAAAATAAGAGGCTTTTTTAGGTCTACGTAGAGGCAGTATACCACATTTTGAGTCTGAGCTCTCGGATGTGGAGTCAGTCCTGGATCCAGAGATTTTTTTCATTCATTGTCTAATAAAGGTCTTTCAGGTTGTGGGAGCCATGTATTTGATTGAAGTTATCATAACAACATTAAAAATAAACATAGATGTCAGAAACGACTACCTTGATGCAAACCATTAACATACCAACTATCTTTTCCCTATGGTGATGGGGGAGGTATTAAAAAGAAAAACAGGAGACACTGTTTACTTCACGAAAACTGTCGTAAAAGAGGGGTAGTAATAAGGTGACACTGCTACCGGTGTTTTTATCGAAACATTTTTTTATAGGAGGGCTGCAAGCCAAGTTTAAAGAAGCTCTCTTCCCAATGAGACAGGTTTAATTCCGCCAGTCACCAAACTTGTATTTCAAAGTCTTGGGGTTTATTCTGTCTTTCGGAGAGGAAAGACTCTTTAGCCTTCGCTTGCAACCCTCCTAAAGACAGTGTCTTGATAAAAATACTGGTCGTCATTTTATCTTAGTTTAGACGTTTTAGAGGAAGATTAGACGTGGATGACCGGAGTTACTGAGAGTACAGTGAGACCTAAACAGCTATGAAAGGAGTTCAGTTTAAACCCTTGATGTCTGTAAAGATTTCAGCTCCATTAAAAAGAGGATGAATAAAAACTTACTGTTACTTTTAACATTTTTAATGATTTTTTTATGAAGGAATGTTGATTCTCTTTCTAGAAAGCTACACGGCCATACATACACTACTCAGAGTCTGACGTACTACTATGAGTAACAGTTTCCCAATGATTATGGTCAATAGCTGTTTATTTCCTTCAAGAACAGCAAGCTGATACTGACCGAATAACGTATTACCATGGGTAATAGCAACGGAGTAGACAGTAGAAAGCCACCACTATGTATGAGGTTTCAACTGGTAAGTCCGAGATGGCACAAATGCCTTCATAGCAGCAGAACTCCAAAGAGCAATTTCTTTAGTGGAGTCTTCAACTGGTTTTAAAAAGATATTGGCTCAAAGATCCTTAAAAAATATCAGAAGAATTGCCCCTTCCACCATGGTCATAATTGAATAGCGTGCGATGATTTGGAGACTTCTGAGCTCTGGAACAAGTCAGTCCTACACAGACCACAACAACAATATTATCAGATTTACCAAGATACAAGTAAAACATAACAATTGTTAGGGCTTAAGATCAATAAGAAATCTAGGAGAGGAGAAAACTGGTTAGCACGATTTGGGATGAAAGCTAGCTGAGAAGTACAAAAGCTGAGTGACTTATTAAGAAAGAAAGGAATTTTATCTTGAAGTTCCTGATACACTATTGTCATGGGAAAACGCAATCTACTCCTTATGCTGAATATTGAAATCACTAAAGACAAATATATCTGCAGAACTAAGAATTGAAAGAGCTTTATCAGTACTATTCGAGACAGGATGAAAGACGTAAAAACTTTGAGAAGACCAAGAGAGACATGCAAGTACATGTAATTATTTGAATTCAAAAGAGAGATTTGCTGGTCCATGTTTAATTCTATTTTATCGATTTATACTTTGAAATAGAATTGAAGGGTTAAATTAACAGTCATTGGTGTTATTACATGTCTAGGTAACTCCTGTCGATGTCTTTAAAAACCAATATTGTTTGGTAGATTAGTAACAGTTGTAAATGAATAGACTCTTCTTTGAATTTGAATTAAGGAAAGTAACTGCCAGACAATCAACCGGTTTTAATTTTTTTTAACCCGGCATATCAACTCCTAAAAATTACTTCAATAATCAGTAGCTAAGGAAGAAAAAAAAAAGTATTTACTTTAACCAAACACTGTATTATGTTTTTGTGACCAAGGACTACTATAAGAATATGACAACTGTTCTTCAGTTGTGAATCACATCTATTTTCTATTTACAAGCGTATTTATATATAGTTCTAATTACATGAAACGACTAAAGAGTTTCGTTTCAGCCAAAATGATGTTGAAAGCAGATCATGCTAAAAGCAATGCTGAAAACAATATAATCATGCGACTGAGATGTTTATCATTACAATTACTTTTTACAATACTCTACGTTTCTTGAATCAGATTTTAATATAATCGTATGAGTGGCGTAGTTGTCTTTATAATCATGTGAGTGGCATAGTCGTCTTTATAATCATGTGAGTGGCATAGTCGTCTCTATAATCATGTGAGTGGAATAGTCGTCTTTATAATCATGTGAGTGGCATAGTCGTCTTTATAATCATGTGAGTGGCATAGTCGTCTTTATAATCACGTGAGTGGCATAGTCGTCTTTATAATCATGTGAGTGGCATAGTCGTCTGTATAATCATGTGAGTGGAATAGTCGTCTTTATAATCATGTGAGTGGCATAGTCGCCTTTATAATCATGTGAGTGGCATAGTAGTCTTTATAATCANATAATCATGTGAGTGGCATAGTCGTCTTTATAATCACGTGAGTGGCATAGTCCTCTTTATAATCATGTGAGTGGAATAGTCGTCTTTATAATCATGTGAGTGGCATAGTCGTCTTTATAATCACGTGAGTAGCATAGTCGTCTTTATAATCATGTGAGTGGCATAGTCGTCTTTATAATCATGTGAGTGGCATAGTCGTCTTTATAATCATGTGAGTGGCATAGTCGTCTTTATAATCATGTGAGTGGTATAGTCGTCTTTATAATCATATGAGTAGCATGGTCGTCGTTGGTCTACTAACTTCACAATGATGTGTTTTTAAATATTTCTTTTGAAACTTTAAAAGCTCGAGCATAAAGCTTGAGAGGTATTGGTTTACACATTTCTGTCAATAGATTTCTGGATCCTGATATAATGAAATGATCCAAGCTAGTGTCAGGTTTGACCCAAAAAAAACTATCTATACAAAAACTGATGAAAGAGTGAATTGGGAATTACGGAACACCTGTTTTTTATTGAAGATGAGTGCACAATAGTCTTACATACTCACAATAAGTTAAATATACATAGAATACATTTGAATTCTGTTGTTTTTCTATTTATATTCTGCACTTCTTGTCTAAAGAGTTTCTAATGAGAAAACTAGAAATGCCTTATGATATTTCCTACGCTAGTTTAAACGCCGAAATATCGTTTGTACTATACTTATATTAAGGAGATTTTTAATATGTTCTTTTCGCAATACTGGTCTTTACTCAAGTAAATAGTCGATTAGTTTCTTTCAACTGTGTTTTAACAAAGTCTTCAAAGGAGTAAATGAAAGAGGAATGATGACACTGTACTCATATTTGGTGTTAACAAAGTAAACATAATCTTACCCCATTGTAAATATGTTCTCTGGGTAGAATGACACGTTTTCCTCATTTAAGCAGCATTCATAACTTATACCTAGTTTGTTTTGGTTCTATAATTCTACTCGCTGAATGCTCCCTACAGATAAACAAAATCAAGCTTTAGTGAATTTATTGCCCTTATATGGTGGAACACCTGCTCAATCATAAATATGTGGGTTTAGCTGCCTTCTGTAGATTGGTTCTGTAAATATCAAATCCAGTCTTCAGTTAAAGTTTGACTTTTGAATTATGTAAAGTGGGGGTGTGAAGGGAAAGTAAACGTTGGGTGTTGCCAAATCATCGTTTTGCAGCAATTATCTGGTAAATAGCCGTCTCGTATAACCTACTTAACAAGAATTTTGTTTATAAAGTTTATTTGTGCAAACTAAAAGCCCAGTAATTGTTGTCTGAATTTCACAGATTTAAGTGTTATGTTTTTGAAAGAGAACATCAGGATTTAAACTAAAAATCGAGACTGTTTGCATTGAGTAACCCTCTTTAACAAGTGTGACTATAAAGCTGTAACCCTAGGCCCAATCTGTTGTTAACTACAAGTAAAGAAAGGTAAAAAGACCTACATGGGTACCTTTGCTTCCCAATTCCCTGAAACCTTTTTGTTTGTGTAATAAATTGACGAGGTAGCCATTGATTCGCCAATGGGGCCTACCTTTTCAGATATTTCCTTAGGCTATCATGCAAAGTAGCTACCTGAGTCTATAGAAAATGTAGATATTCTTATTTATCACGGATTGTACGATGGCATATTTTCCCTATTTAACAATTAGGGTTAGAGAATCCAAAACAGTGGTAGCTTTATGATTATACAAACAATCTATATTAACAATCAAACGCTCACTGAACAAGGTGAACGGTTTCCCTTTTTTGAATGTTGTGGTGGACCAAGTCTCCAGCTTCTTTCAAAACCAGGGAGCTTTACAAGATACATTTCAACAAACATTACATGCAGTTGGAAAAACTTGGTTGCAAGCAGTTTAAACTTTACCTTGTAAAAGGTCTGATTCATCGCACTGTCCTCTTTTGATTTCCAGATATATTATCAAATTACAAAGAGCAAATTATGTTGGGTGATGACTTCCAATATATTCTGATAATCTAGTTCTCAAAAAATGAGTTTCAATCAGTTTGGTTTATACAATTAAAAGCCTTAATAGTCATTATTTATGAAGCTAAAGCAGAGTTTTATCCAAAGTTTCCTTTCCTTTACTTCAACATACATTTGCTGTAGAGTTTTTCAAGACATGAACTTATCCGAAATACGAGTTTTCATCAAGCAAATTTCTTTCCATCGTTTATAGAACTTGCCAATTTTAACTGAGTCGTGCGTAAGTGATATCAGGCCGACATTGTTATTGTTCAGGAAATCAATTGCATAGTTCCCTTTTTGAAAGCTTAATACATAGATTGTTTCATGCTTTTGGTCATGACACACTACCCCATATCATACTTTAGAGTTTTCAATGACTGAGGAAACTGATCCTAACACCTTTATTTTTTCCATGCCTCCATTACCAGAACCAGAACCTTTTTCTGCTGCAATTTTCTTTATGGTCCCTTATGTCTCACTTTTTAATGCTGATATTTCCATTGTAATTCTGTTTCACAAACGCCAGTGATTTTGCTCTTGTCTTCTCTACAAATTTTATTCGGCTTCGTTTTACGTGCTATTCTTGAAATGGCAAATGCCTAGAACCAAAATATTTGTCTCTGCCTTGAGTTTTTGTTTTCAAATTTGTTGTCTCTTTCTATGCTTGGCTACATTTCTTCATTGGATGTCTTGTTTTGTTGAACTTGCCTTTGGTAGTCACCGTTTAGTGCTTCCTTTTTTTGTTGTAAACCCAGGATTCATTAGCTCTGGTTTTAATTTCACATTGACAATATCTTTTTTTGGAAGTCATTTCTATTTTGGGGTTGCAGTACTTGACGGCATTGTTAATAATGCCTTCAGTGTTCGACAATAGTTTAATTGCACTATTCTTCTTTAATTTGAGATTAGCAAATCGATGCTCTCCATCTATGTGGTATTTTCCCCTTGGTTAAAAACCATAGAAAGCGTAATGTCAACACAGCGAAGAACTGTAAAGAAGAAAAAGATAAGAAGATAAAACAAGGGCGAGGTCAAGAGATAAGAGTTAATCTTCGACTTAAACACATACATGCAAGTCATATGAGAACGAAAACTACTCAGAAGCCAAAGAGTTCCACAACCTAGCTGTTCGAGGAAAGAAACTACATTCAAGGAAATATTTCTCACAACGAGGAGCAACAAATGCATTACGATGAAGGCTTTGAGAGAAACGAATAAGACGGGATGCAGCAAACTGAACTGGTACTAGTGAAAAAAAGCTCATTAAAATATTAAAATGATCATGTCTACAGAAAAGACTAAAGAAAGCCATGTTTTGCTGATGAGTCAAAATTTAACGAGTAAAAGCAAGTCTCTTGATCTATTAAATTATAAACACGTTTCTGAACTCGATCAAGAACATCAAGACGAGAAAAGAGAGCACCTGCCTTGGTATGGGGACTGTACTCCACGCAAGGATTGATGGTAGATTTTTAGGGACACAAAGTGGCCTCAGGCGTAAGATACGTCCTAGCTCAATGCAAAGAACCAGCATTTTCATAAGTAGATATATCTATAGATTGAATAAAACAACCCAAAGAAACATCTAAAGTCAATTAAAAATCAAACTTCACCATTGATGAGGAGACCTGGAGGGGACATGAAACCTTATCACAGTGAACATCAGAGTCATTGTCTATAAATATTGGTGGGAGGTAAGAACTTAACTTTTTACTGAACGATTTCAATTACATTTTCGCTGCATTGCAAAGAAACAGTCACTTTCTTTGTCAATTTCTTTTACCCTAAAGGTCAGACTCTATATATTACAAAAATTTGACTTGCTCCTGCTGAGTTGCCTTATGGTCAGCGCCAGAGTACGTAGTGTCATCAGCAAAGATGTTAGTGAACCGAAGGAAGTTACCAGAAAGATCATTAAAGTAAAGAAGGAAGAGGATTGGATGAAGGATAGAACCATGAAGAAAATTAAGGTTGTATGGAAAAATCAGCTATAACAAGTTGTTTTGGACCATTTATCTTTCGCATCGTAACTTTTATCTTGAAACATGATCGTTCCTCATCTAAGATGCAATAATCAGGGGGTAGTTTATTGATCTCTTGTCCTATACTACGAAGTTGCCAATTGGACTTTGATAAATGTGCATCTAGCGATAGGTCTTTTAAGTCTTCTTTTGACCTGCTCAGCGAAAATGTTGTGTGACATACCTTTTCTCATAAGACAACTTTGCTAGTACCTCTCCTTTGTCATTTGTAATTTCTATCCCATATTTTTATTTCTTTGTATCATATATTGGCTTCCTCTTTTGATTGTGAAGTCACCCATTATCATTTATACATCTTCCGTAGTTGTAAGATTAGTTATCTCTTCAATAGTCATGGAAAGTATCGATGTCGTCATTGTTTCTTACCTTATTTTTGTATATTCTTTGATTAATGTAGATGTTCATGGAAGCCCCTTTGTATACTCCAGAAATGAGTTTAGGCTGTATCAATGACAGTTTAATTATTCAAATGTCTTTCTTCTTCATTTCCAGTCCTCTTTGCTTTTTAAGCAAATAAATGTTAATCTTCGGGAAATCATTTTTTAGTATCATTTTGCTTACATCAGTGTTTTTAATCACCATAAATGTTTTCGTAATACCTTAAAGAAGCAATAATTGGTGACATTATCAAACATGACAATAGGCGGAACGCGGGTGTTGTTGCATTTCGCTCTTCAGGCTCACTTAGCGCTTGAGGAATTGTTTAAATAAAGAGTAATAAATTCGTGGTTTCAAAGATCAAATGTGGCTCCACTTGTACTTCAGACCAACCAGGCCGAGCTTTGTTTTAACATTTTGCGATAACTGTTCATAACACACAATTACATGACTTTTAAAACCGCCATACATATCCTTGGCAGATAACAATTTGTTGGGCAAAGAGTTTCCAACATTTTTGCTCTTCAAGACCCCGTGGGGAGCGATAAAAGGTTCTATCTTCAAAGAGATGTTTTTTTATTACATGAAAATTAGTTCTACAAGATTTACCATTCCAAATAGTACAACATTGCTTCTGCATCACCAGTACGTTGACATACAAAACATTCAATTCATAATAATTTACTACCCACCAATGTCCTCAATGATTCTTTTCAAACTCGGTTGGTATTAACACAGCACGTAATTAAGGGAGATCAATCAACTTGAAAAATCTTCCCACAGACCAGCTAAATACCTTAAGTATTTGAGTTGTCAGTGGTAAGGCACACTCACATAACGTCCTTTCGGTGACTTCAAGTTCTTTTTCTGTTTTGACTAAGCAAAGACGCTTCAAGAGCCCCAAGTATTTCATATAAGCAGTTTGTGGAGAAAGCGACTCAATTCCCATGATTTTTTCTCCATTTTGAACCATTCAGATGTGACCAGTGAAAAGTGTTTGTATAAAAAAAATACTTCTAGAGAAATGGAAAAAGTCTACCACAAGAATCAATTAAAGTACCTTCAATTTAAAATGATGGAGCTTGGCCGGTCTATTTTGACATAACTCATGAATTGTTACTCCCTTAGACAAAAATCGAGCTTCAAAGGATGTATAGATTGTGGTAAATTAGAGAAAATGGATTTAACTTGCTTTTTGGCTGTCAAAACTATTATTAGAATAAAAACCCCAAACTTTTGGTAAAACATAATGGGCATTGGGCTGTTTTTTATACAAAAATCGCAAGAACCTGAACCTGAAATGAGAGCCAACATGTTGAGAGGTGGTGGTAATCAAATCTAAATGAAAATGACAATCTTTCAAGATTTCATACCATTATTAGTACCATTAAAAGTGGCTTAAATGATGAAATTTCGAGGGATCATTCTTTAAGATAATCACCAATGTACACTAATTTTCAACTCATTTTAGCCCTCACATGGAATCCAGCAACCCAAGGTGGATGAAAACACGTTAAGAAGCTTTAAAACGGCCTCTGTTGACATAATAGTATCGATGAAAACAGGTTACACAGCAATAAGAAGTTGACAACTACTATTTTGCTTGCTGAGAATACTTTCTATAATTTCGGATGTGGCCGTTAATGACGTATTTCTTACGTCATTGATGTTATTTCAGGAGCTAAATTTTTCCTGTTAGCCAGGTAAATTGTCGACGCTCAGATAAAAAAGTAACTGAAAATGTTCAGCCAACCAAAAAATGTAATTGTTTACATATCAGCCCTTTGCTGATTTTACCTTCAAAATTTGTTTTTTGTCGGAGTAAATGAGTACCCCGTGATTCTGCAATATCCTTTGAACCTCGATTATCCAAACAAGAGGGACGGGAAGCAATTTGTTCGGATAACTGATTATTGGCAAACAAACGACAACTTACTGGGTTTAAATGTACATGTATTTACGTTAGAACACAGGTTTACGAATGTATTTACATATATTTTGCTTGGTTTAAATAAAGTATGTACTAACTATTTTCTTGTGAAATGGTTCAAATACATGAAGTACGCAGGTATTATCGTCCAAACATTAAAAAAATTATGTCAAAGTACGTCTTCGAAAATATTTACCTGGACCGGAAGATCTTGTTCGGATAATCGGTGTTCGGATAATCGAGGTTCAACTGTATTTCAACATTCTTTGTGCTTGAGACTAAGATGTGAAAAATCAATTGGTCGACGAAAACAGTATTTCATCACCGATGTTGGAAACAGGGCGTATTGAGCCAGAGAAGCTACACGAATTTCTTTCTGAACATCATCAGGATCTTGAACATACTGGTAACAAAAGAAGCAGCGAGTACATTATTTGAAAAAGCAAATTCTGCCACGGTTTATGTAAGCAATGATTTCAGTAGTGCTGTGTCGGAGAGCCGATTCAATGTTTTGGAAATCAGGGGTGTCCCATAAGGGGTCGTTTTGTGCGCCGGAACCCTTTTGCAAAAGTTTGCTTTTTTCAAAAAAGTCGCGAATTAGTCATTTGAGCATAAATAGAGGCAATAACTTTGCGGTAGTCTACAAATAAGTGTGATCACGTTCCTTTGGCACATTTGCAGCACTGCAGAATTTTCTTTTTTAATCAAATGTAAATGATCACGTTGCTTTACATATTTTCAGCACTGGAGAATCTTTTTTTTTAGTCCAATGTAAACAAACTCGATGATAATATTTGCATGCAAGTGGTTACTCGATTGCTTTCTCGAATCATTTGGAAATTTTGTGTATGAAGTTTTGTATGTATTTGATTTTTGAGTTGTGATAACTGAAAAATGCCAAAAAAGATAGGAGAAGGAAATTACAAGAAAAAGAACTAAATGAAGCTTCACACTGCTGAAAAAAGTTGATCAATTAGTTCAGGTAATTATGACAGTGTTACTTTTTGTCCAGGGGTTTTTTTTTCATGCTACTGCATGTTTACAAATAATCGTATGTTGAAACGGATTTAGTAGATTTGAAAAACATGTACAATGCAATTCGATCGGTGCATACAATGGAAAGCTTGCGTTGGACCTATCATCCATTCTATTTCCCAGCTGAAAATGATTCCATTTTTTCACGTACAGAATCAATAGTGATACACCAGAAAATGAATAGTCAAGTCAAACTTCCAATGAGTCCACGTCCATGAGCTCAGATCAGCCAACAGCAGCAGTTGACGAAACAACGATAGAAAGCAATCCATCTACTTCAGGTATTGCAGGATATTTTTAGGTGTCTTCATGCATTTTTTATAAAATCGAAAAAATTCGAGAGCAAGTCTTAGCTAAAATTTAGTTTTCAAGCCTTATATGTTCTCTTAACCTGTTCTAAACTTTTAGGTTTTGCAGCCTTAGTTAATACAATACACATGATTTCATTAGCATTCTGAAACCGGTAGTATGAAAAATGGCTCACTCACAGAATGGCACCGCCGTATCTAGTAGTTGAAGAATGACTGGAAATATCTCTCCTTTAAAACATTGAAAAATTACTTGACTAGGCTGTGCATGAGATCAATGCTTGTTTCACCCAAAGCTTTGAACATTTTGGTGACCACTACATTAGGACCAGCAGCTTTGTGCTTCTTCATCAATCGAAGTCCTGTTCTGACTTCGTCCTTCAAAATTGGTGAACCAGAGAGATCTGTTAATGCAACAACATCCTTCCCTTTCATTTTGCTATCCTCGAATAGCTGATTAAAGTACTCCGACCACCATTTAGCTACTTCTTCTGGTCTATGAAGGACTTCACCAATTGCAGATTTTATACATTTTGATTGACGCCACGACTTTTACCCCGTAATTTCTTTGATCCTTTGAAACATTTGTTTAGAGTTTTGGTCCACTCTCAGTCTTTCGACCTCCTTGCATTTCAACTCAAGCCAATTTTCTTTGACCTTGCGGCATTTCCATCTGATCTACTTGCTGATCTCTTTGTACTTCTCCCCGTCATTTTTTGCTGTTCACCAATCTTTAATGAGGTTTTTGATTTCTTGGGTAATCCAGTGATCCGGTGTCTTGGAATGCCCTTGTTGGCCGCATCGCGCAGTTTCGTCTTCCAAGCGTTTTATTGATTTTCTAGGGTTTCATCGACATCACCGATCTCCTCCAAGCTTTCAACAGTTGCTTTGTAGAACTTACCGCGGATTTGAGCCTCTTCGAGTACATCGAGTTTAAACCTAGGGACACACTTCGGTCTTTTCATTATCTTGAGATGAAGCTGTATTGTCGCAACGACGGGACATGGTCGCTGTTAGCATCTGCACAGGGGAAGGTTGTGACTTTGGATACTGCTGACCTGTATCGGCTGCTGATCAAAATGTAATCAATTTGATTCCTTGCCCGATCGCCTGGTTGGATCCAAGTATACCTGCGGCGTGGGTGGAGCTTGAACCACGTGTTTCTAATTATCTAGTTCTTTTCTTCACACCGGTGAATCAGCATTGTTCCTCGCTCGTTCCTCTCTCTGAGACCGTAATTACCGATGATTTTTCAGCTCGCTTTTTAGCCAACTTTAGCATTAAACTCGCCTATGACTATGTTGGCCTCATTCGATTTGGTTTGATTGTATACATCCTCTGACTCGTCGTAGAATTTGTCTATGTCAGAATCTTCACATTCAACCGTTGGCGCATATACCACAATGACGTTGACATTAACTGGACTAGATTTCAATTTGACTAGAAGAGTTCTATCTGACTTGGCCCAAACGGCTGCCGCAGCCTTGGAGAATTGCTTGTTTAGAACTATGCCTTCTTCATGCTGGTGTTGGTCACCCCTAGAGTAGATCACGGTTTTGTCTTCCTTTGTTAAGCTTCCTGGCATTAGTCTACCGAGCCTCGCACAGCGTACTGAGGCCGAACCTGTCCATCACGAGGATCACTTTGTCGAGTTTTCCTTCTTGGTACAGAGTTCTAATGTTCCACGTTGCAATTCGGTGCTTTTTGAATCTTAGGGTTCTGAGATTATGGGGTGTTGGGTTTACGATCATTGGGTGTCGGTCGACGGACGCGGGTTATGGACTGCAGCCTTGACTGCTTCTACGCCTACAGGACGAGGTCCTCGGGTTTAAACCCTGAGTACCATTGACGTCGTTAATCATTCTTTTTTTTGTCTGCATTTCATAGTGACTTAGTCCTTCATCTTTACACAGTATGCGGACCAAATCCCTTCTGCGTGCAGGGAGCTCTTGGCTTGGTTGGGCTGTGCTGGCTGAAGAGCCCTTCCTAGGGCAAGATGAATGGAGATTCAGGGTTGCCCAGACTCCAGAATCCCCCTCCTCGCCTCACAAGTGTAATCCAGAAGAAAATAGAGCAGTTCATCTGGCACCAGGTTGGCCGCAGGAGCTGCCGGAAGGAGATGCAAAAGCATCATCCTACGCCTTAAGGGCTCCACTCCGGATTTTTTGTCAGGGTTGACTACCAAAGCCTTTCCCCTGACTGGGTATGCCAAAAGGCAGTAGAGGTTTGAAATAAGGGATTTTCTTCCCCTAGCTGGGCTACCTTACCATGTTGACGAACCACCATCTACCGGAAGCATCTGGTTTTAAGATGTCAGAGACTCGCCTTCGTCCCTTCTCCTATTAGTAATAGCAGTTCCGCCGGGCTTAGAGGCTAAGCCATACGAAGAGGCTAGGAGTTGGACTTGGTTGTCAGAGGCTGTTTGAGACGCACGTTATAAGGAGCATTTTATAGGCACTGGGAGCTTATCCCCAGTGCCACTCCTGGCTATAATAACCTTAGAACCATAATTGATATACAGATGATCCAAAAACAATTGTTCAAAGAAATCATCGAGTCTGGGATACACTCTATTTCAGCTGATGAAATTACATCAAGCAATGATGAAATATTGTCAATTTGTATGAGATACATCAATAATGAAAGGGAAATTTGTGAGGCATTTATGCATTTTGTTGAGCTCAAACGGATTATGGGAGAATGTACCGGTAAAGCGCTTTTGAGGTTTTATGAGGATGTTGGTGTAAGCGTCAAGAAATGCAAAGGGCAATGTTATGATGGTGCAGATAACTTGCAATCTAAAAAGAAAGGTGGTGCCTTGTATATTTTTAAGGAAACCCCATCACCAATTGTCACCCACCTGCTGTAGCCATAATCTGAATTTGTCACTTGCAGCGTCACGTAATATCCAACCATCAATAATATTTTAGAAACATACAAAGTAGTAACATTATTTTTCAATATCTCTCTCCAAAACGGGAGAAATTGCTGGAGTACATTGTTCAACTACGTTGCGTTGGGGCAGAAAAACGAAAAGTGTTTATAGGTTTATGCAAAACTCGTTGGTCTGAGTGTGACATTTCATATGAACATTTCTACCTGGCAATGCCTTTTATTGTAGAGGCATTTGAGATAATTTGTGGAACGCATTCTAAGATTGATGATTTTGATGGAATTTATACACATGGCTGGGATCCGAAGACCAAACAAGATGCAAATAGCTATTTGCACGCTTTCACCATCTTCCAGTTTATCATTGGTTTTGTATCTCTTTACCGGCTTCTGCATCCTCTTGCTGGCATTACCAAGAATTTACAGGGAAGGTCGATCGACGTTGTGAAAGCATATAATGAAGTGGAAAGCTGCATTGACGACTTAAAGCATATCAGGAAGTGTATTGACAAGGAGTTTGATGCGATCTATGAACAATCAACAAGAATGACAGAAAGTTTGAGTGTGAAACCGTCGATCCCTCAAACTGCAGCAAGACAAATGCACTGTAATAACGTCCCAGCAATAGAATCCAACGGAGTACTACAGCGTACGATAGGGATACCCGTCATTAACAAATTCGTTACTGAAATGACATTTCAATTCAACAAATTCACTACCACAGTGTCAAAATTGCTGCTATTTCTTCCCTCCATCATTCATAATCCTGATTTCGACAGCTTTTCTACTAATGATTTGAGACAGCAATGTAGCAATGATTTGCCCAACTCTGAAGTTCTAGATCAGGAAATAATATCATGGAAGAGGATGGCAACTTGTGAAAGTAAAGGACCGCCCAAATAGCCTTGCTAAAGCCATAAAGAATGCAACGAGCTTAGATTTCCCAATGTATTCATTTTTCTGAGGATTGGTTGTGCATTGCCTGTGACATCAGCTGAGTGTAAACGACTCTTTAGTAATGAGGAGAATGAGAACATGGTTATGGTCTAGGATGACATCGACTGCTTTAGCGATCATGAACATATACAGAAATGTGGAGGTTAATTACAAAAATGCAGCGAAGTTGTTTTTCGAACTGTAATCCAAGAAAAATTCATTCAGCAAGCTTAGTGTTTGGATGAATACATTTTATTCGAATTTATTTAAACATATATTGTTACAGTTATTTCTCATTAGTTTTTGTATTATTTGGGAGTTTCAGGAGGTTTAAAACAGGTTCTTTTTTCAAGAAAAGTTAAATTTTTGAGTCGATTTCAAGCAATCTGGGCCACCTAAATTTCAAAAATTTTCTTGGGCCTTTTGCTCCAACCATGGTAGGGCCTCCTTAGATAGTAAATTCAGTATGATTCAATCCCCACTTTTATTTTCTCACGGTATGCCCCTGGAAATAATGTAGATCTTGGTGAGGTATCTTTGGATAACTATAGAATTATAGAGTTTTACACCTTCAAATGCCCTTTCCGAACTTTTTGACAGATGAATTATTTATTGGGTTTTTCTTCTGCCCATTTGCACATTGCTCGTTTTTTTAATTAGACCAATTTAGTTGTATCTTTTAATCTATTGTCAGTCACATATTGCATTAAAAAATAGTTCCGTTTTGCCTCTTCCTGTTACAATTGACCCACAATTTACCCCAAAAAGGTGAAAAAATGCTCCCCTTTTACAAAATTCTCCATCCGCCCCTGACCACTTGGGGTGTGTTGACAGAATATCATTGATTTATTAACTTTGCATGAGTGGACAAGAAAAGAAAAACGTCAATAAACTGAACTACACTGTGCAAGCCTGTTCGGCTGAAGCTAAATTTAAAAGAACAACAGAAAATGGGATTGTTAAAAAACCGCACTGTCATATCCCACTGTGAGGGTGGCGCTAGAACAGGAACCACTTGATGACCGTGTTCCTTCATACTCCTTCTTGCACTTTGAAGCCTACTTGTTTGCCACTGGAGACCAATTAATAAGAAACTTGAAAGTTACTGCTGAGGTAAGAATATTTACTATATAATATTTACAGTAGGTTGCAACGCACCATTTTTAATGGTAGTAAATATTAAAACAAAAGTGCGAAATCAGAGATCGCACTGAAGACAATGAATCGAAGTATCACGGACAAAAGCTGTTTCATAACTGTCACCCTAAGTAAGAGCCCTCTTGGTGTTTTTGTTATTGTTGATGCAAGGAGGACTGGCTTAGTGAGAAATAGGATAAAATATGAGGTTAAACTGAGCTAGGTCTTGAGTTAGGAATTTCGTTCCGGCTTGTGTTATGATGGTCGTGTAAGATTTCAGGGTTTTGGGTCGTAACACTTGACACTCTTGCCATTTGCATCGAATGGTAGGGACCCACAATCGCAGCTGGGTTTTTTCCAAGGGAATCAACTTTTAAGTAAAGTGGTCCCAGATGATTCCTAGGCCTAAGATTATTAGTCAGTTTGATAGTTGGTGATTTACCTTTCGTGTTCACCAATCCGAACCACAAGCATTCCTGAAAACCAAATCAAAATATTATCCAATGATTAGTTAATCATTGGATAATATTTTGATTTGGTGATAAACACGAGTGCTCATTCGACCACTAATTTAATAAGCCCAAGATCACAGAAACAGAATGTTGTACCATTTTCAGGAGCCTAGGAAATTTATGCATTTTAATTATTCAGTTTATTAGCACCGTTCTTTGGGGTTGAATAGGGTGCTTTTTGAACTGCATGTAAAAAATAAAAATATCTTTAGCCTTGTAGTTGAATAAATGCGTATTNAAAATATTATCCAATGATTAGTTAATCATTGGATAATATTTTGATTTGGTGATAAACACGAGTGCTCATTCGACCACTAATTTAATAAGCCCAAGATCACAGAAACAGAATATTGTACCATTTTCAGGAGCCTAGGAAATTTATGCATTTTAATTATTCAGTTTATTAGCACCGTTCTTTGGGGTTGAATAGGGTGCTTTTTGAACTGCATGTAAAAAATAAAAATATCTTTAGCCTTGTAGTTGAATAAATGCGTATTTTGCCATCACATCTAATAATCTCAACTGTGAAGCTGCCTCAACAGCTGGGTTTTTTTCTGCATGTTTTTTTTGACAGCAGCAAGTAATGATCTCAGTTTTACCTTCATTTCATCTTGAGTCCCTTGTTTTCTGGAATTGTCATTATGTCATATTAGTTCCCAGCTTCTTATGTGACTGCAGCTGGAGACAGGTTGCCCACATCAAATTCTTCCCTTACCAGTTGGTCCCGACATTGCTTTCTGATGTTGACCAACAGCACAAATTGTAGTGGGGCTGAGCCTAGATGTACCCCTATTCCAATCTTCTGCCTGTCACTGTTTCTATTTGGTGTTCAAACTCTTGTGTTTTACTGGGTTGATTGAAGCATGGTAGAGTAACTTCTCTCTTTCCAGCTTCTTCTTTTGTAGCTATCAAAGTGGAAAGATGGCATTCATTGTTATCCTCTTAAGATGGGATCCAAACTGCATGTCATCTATTCCAATGACTTCTTGTACCCTCAAATCCAGCAAGTTGGAGTACGTAGTCTTCATCACATACTCCAACTGTTCAGGTGTCCGTTCTTTCCCTAGGCCCTTACCATTGGACACCTCATCCGGAACACACATATAGGGGCAAGTCTATAGATTGGAAGTCAAAGTAAGTAAAAATATGACTGTTGCTGGCTAAAAGAAGGTAAAGGTAACAACAAATGTTATAATTTCATCACTTCTGTTGAACTTAAGAAAAAGGGTACATTGTTGATAGTAAGGAGTAGTTGAAGGAACTGAAATAGAATGCTGTAGGGGTGAGGAAGCACTATGCTGGATGTGATTTTTAGCAATACAGCTGGCAGCAATTTTCCTTTTCCAGTATTTAAGAATAATCATTTTTGTCAGATAGTACAATGCTAATATCAGTCACAGACCGTCAACAACTTAGTGAGCCTTCAGTACACCCTCAGCTACACTCACAACCACCTTCAGGCTTTACTCCAGTGGTATTGCTATAGACCCCCCAGTCATTCTTTCTCCCCTCCCCCAGCTTATCAATGAGCTTGATATTTCTATTTAACCACAGTCAAATCCCCTCTGCTTCATTGAATGCATTTTGATGAGCTTGAAACTTATATTCTTTACACTTGTCTGTAAGATGTTGACCTCTCTGTTGAGCATGTTAACTCTTCCTTCTTGGTTTGCAAATGTAAAAGAGGGTATTGACTTGTCACTGACTCCCTTTACTGCACATGGGCCATGCAACAAGACTTTGCCTATTGTCATGCCCTCTATTGGTGGTACTCTTGTCACTTTTGCATCCTACTGACTGTCATCATTCCTTCCACTGAATCCCCCTAGACAAGGACTTTGTGAAAAAATATGGAACACCTACTTAATTTCCTGGTTTACTTGGGTATCTTATTTTGTACAGGGGATACCAGGCTTTTCTGAAGCTTTGGAAAGGGTAATGTCCACAGTGGTTGGGCATCTTATCCAACAGAGTAAGGCATCAAGTGTAGACAACTTGTATGTGACACTTTTGCTGATTTCTGGACAGAAATGTTACAAGCTTTGCATAATAATGGATTTCATCCTAAGTTTCCCCTACATCTAGAATTCTTCTGACTTTGATTTTGATTTTATGGTACCATCACATAAAGCTCACCTTTGGTTACCAGTGCCACCCAACAACAGTCACTGCTCATAGCTCCTTCATCTGCTTTTTGAAAATTTTAAACTGTATTCTTTTGGGAAGCTCTTGTTCAATTTTAAAAAGTGAAGGGCTTCTTGGGAACAGGTATCAAATTGTTGAAGGAGTGGTGCCATACCTATCTTGTGTTTATTGTGGGCTTTTTCTTTAGTACTGAAAGCCCTGGTCTTAAGAGTGGATATTTTTCTTCTTGTTGTGTTACTTTTCTTGTCTAAATTTTGTTTATTTTCCGAGACAAGTATGTGATCTTACATCTGGCAGTGTGACACTATTTCATGATTCTTAGTGCCACCTTTTCTAACAGCTTTTTTGTGCTTCTTTTGCCTTCGATCCAATGAATGCTTTGATTACCTATGTAGAAGGCAGGATAGCCCTTACAGTGTAGTCGGCAAACTATGTTATTCCTCTCCTAAAGTGGGATGGGATCCTTTGCTTTTGCCAATATCTTCCTAAAGGTGGATAATGTGAAGAAGAAACGTTGGATATTGTCTTGTCAGAGTTTGACTTAGATACTCACAGATGTTCTTAACATAGGGAAACATTTGTTTCAGAGGTTCTCTTTCTTCTTCATGATTGGGTCCAGTGTTTCTGTGTAGGGCTCTCTGGATGCCCTCAGCATGATATCCATTGAATAGGAGAACCTTTTAAAGGTTTCTTTATCCTTGAAGTTTTTATGGGTTTGAAATGAATGTATGTATGTATGTATGTATGTATGTATTTATTCGCCACTAACAAAAAAAAATACAAATGTTCAAAGGTAAATGGTAAAAACCTAATACATGATGTTATCCAAAATAGTTAAAAAATAAGACTAAACAGAAACAACAAAGAACGAAACAAACAAGCGGTACGGTAATCTAGCGAAATGGTGGCAGGGGTAGCATAATACNGGGTTGAATAGGGTGCTTTTTGAACTGCATGTAAAAAATAAAAATATCTTTAGCCTTGTAGTTGAATAAATGCGTATTTTGCCATCACATCTAATAATCTCAACTGTGAAGCTGCCTCAACAGCTGGGTTTTTTTCTGCATGTTTTTTTTGACAGCAGCAAGTAATGATCTCAGTTTTACCTTCATTTCATCTTGAGTCCCTTGTTTTCTGGAATTGTCATTATGTCATATTAGTTCCCAGCTTCTTATGTGACTGCAGCTGGAGACAGGTTGCCCACATCAAATTCTTCCCTTACCAGTTGGTCCCGACATTGCTTTCTGATGTTGACCAACAGCACAAATTGTAGTGGGGCTGAGCCTAGATGTACCCCTATTCCAATCTTCTGCCTGTCACTGTTTCTATTTGGTGTTCAAACTCTTGTGTTTTACTGGGTTGATTGAAGCATGGTAGAGTAACTTCTCTCTTTCCAGCTTCTTCTTTTGTAGCTATCAAAGTGGAAAGATGACATTCATTGTTATCCTCTTAAGATGGGATCCAAACTGCATGTCATCTATTCCAATGACTTCTTGTACCCTCAAATCCAGCAAGTTGGAGTATGTAGTCTTCATCACATACTCCAACTGTTCAGGTGTCCGTTCTTTCCCTAGGCCCTTACCATTGGACACCTCATCCGGAACACACATATAGGGGCAAGTCTATAGATTGGAAGTCAAAGTAAGTAAAAATATGACTGTTGCTGGCTAAAAGAAGGTAAAGGTAACAACAAATGTTATAATTTCATCACTTCTGTTGAACTTAAGAAAAAGGGTACATTGTTGATAGTAAGGAGTAGTTGAAGGAACTGAAATAGAATGCTGTAGGGGTGAGGAAGCACTATGCTGGATGTGATTTTTAGCAATACAGCTGGCAGCAATTTTCCTTTTCCAGTATTTAAGAATAATCATTTTTGTCAGATAGTACAATGCTAATATCAGTCACAGACCGTCAACAACTTAGTGAGCCTTCAGTACACCCTCAGCTACACTCACAACCACCTTCAGGCTTTACTCCAGTGGTATTGCTATAGACCCCCCAGTCATTCTTTCTCCCCTCCCCCAGCTTATCAATGAGCTTGATATTTCTATTTAACCACAGTCAAATCCCCTCTGCTTCATTGAATGCATTTTGGTGAGCTTGAAACTTATATTCTTTGCACTTGTCTGTAAGATGTTGACCTCTCTGTTGAGCATGTTAACTCTTCCTTCTTGGTTTGCAAATGTAAAAGAGGGTATTGACTTGTCACTGACTCCCTTTACTGCACATGGGCCATGCAACAAGACTTTGCCTATTGTCATGCCCTCTATTGGTGGTACTCTTGTCACTTTTGCATCCTACTGACTGTCATCATTCCTTCCACTGAATCCCCCTAGACAAGGACTTTGTGAAAAAATATGGAACACCTACTTAATTTCCTGGTTTACTTGGGTATCTTATTTTGTACAGGGGATACCAGGCTTTTCTGAAGCTTTGGAAAGGGTAATGTCCACAGTGGTTGGGCATCTTATCCAACAGAGTAAGGCATCAAGTGTAGACAACTTGTATGTGACACTTTTGCTGATTTCTGGACAGAAATGTTACAAGCTTTGCATAATAATGGATTTCATCCTAAGTTTCCCCTACATCTAGAATTCTTCTGACTTTGATTTTGATTTTATGGTACCATCACATAAAGCTCACCTTTGGTTACCAGTGCCACCCAACAACAGTCACTGCTCATAGCTCCTTCATCTGCTTTTTGAAAATTTTAAACTGTATTCTTTTGGGAAGCTCTTGTTCAATTTTAAAAAGTGAAGGGCTTCTTGGGAACAGGTATCAAATTGTTGAAGGAGTGGTGCCATACCTATCTTGTGTTTATTGTGGGCTTTTTCTTTAGTACTGAAAGCCCTGGTCTTGGGAGTGGATTGTTTTTTTTTATTTTTCTTCTTGTTGTGTTACTTTTCTTGTCTAAATTTTGTTTATTTTCCGAGACAAGTATGTGATCTTACATCTGGCAGTGTGACACTATTTCATGATTCTTAGTGCCACCTTTTCTAACAGCTTTTTTGTGCTTCTTTTGCCTTCGATCCAATGAATGCTTTGATTACCTATGTAGAAGGCAGGATAGCCCTTACAGTGTAGTCGGCAAACTATGTTATTCCTCTCCTAAAGTGGGATGGGATCCTTTGCTTTTGCCAATATCTTCCTAAAGGTGGATAATGTGAAGAAGAAACGTTGGATATTGTCTTGTCAGAGTTTGACTTAGATACTCACAGATGTTCTTAACATAGGGAAACATTTGTTTCAGAGGTTCTCTTTCTTCTTCATGATTGGGTCCAGTGTTTCTGTGTAGGGCTCTCTGGATGCCCTCAGCATGATATCCATTGAATAGGAGAACCTTTTAAAGGTTTCTTTATCCTTGAAGTTTTTATGGGTTTGAAATGAATCTTCTTACTCTTTCAAACAGGTTGTCAATGATACCATTACGAGCTCAGACTAGGCAATATAGTGAATTATTGGGGTGCAGGCCTGCGGAGTTGGTGTCTTCTTTGATAATTGCAAGAATGTTGTCACCATTTCTTACTCAGACATTTGCACCCCAGTCTGAAATTTATAGTGGTCTGGCTTTTAATGCCTGTATAAATATTTCAGCAGTGTGTGTATTGCTTTCATGGCTTCATGCATAAATACTGGAGTTATGAAAATGTAAAGTTCACTTAAGTGGACTATGCTTTCTAGCATTTCTATTAATAAATATATCATTCATAATTTTAGAAATAAAAATTCAGTATATCCAAAACCAATGGAAGGCTTTATTCAATTAAATCTACATACTTGTTTAGAAGAGAAAGGAATTACAATCTACTTAGTTGGGTACATAAATGCAGAACAATGTCAAAGTGCAAAATCAAAAAGCTGGGCATATCAAATTAAATATATCATCATACCGGCCCTACTTGACTATCACATTATCACATTATTGCTGTATTGCTGATTACATTGTGCAGATTAAGAAGCTAACAAGTTTTACAAATTTGACTTTTAATGTAGTTAATGAAGTTTCTCATCATCATGATCATCACATTAAGTTTTATGTCTGTTTTATGACCGAAAATGAAGGTGTCATCACCTCTTTGTATTTCATAAGTGTGAGTAGTCTTGAGGTTGACAAACTACCTGATTTTATTCTGATCCTTTTTTAGTCAAACTATGTAAATTTGAGTGATCTGGACCAACAACAAATGTATGGTAGGTACACCGTTGTTCAGTCTACTAATGCATACAATGTAACACCAGGTTTTAACATGTGGCAGTCATGATCATTATTGATACAAGCCTAAAGAGTAAAAATATTACATTTATGGTGCTAGAATGTGCCACAAGAGAAAATTGGTGCGGCGGGGGTGGGGGTGGGGTTGTTGCCTCTGCAAGCTGTTTTATTTTAGACTGTATTTTCAGTTGTAATGTGTATCTTTTATGAGGACATATTGAAAACTCTTTTTGTGTTTCTTAGTATTTGAGTAACCAAATATGTTCAGTTTGTAAAAATGTTTACTGTTGTTTTAGGTAAAAGACAAAATGTACAATTGGTTGCACTGTGGAAGGCTTTGTAGAGCACCACTGAAGTGGTTAACTGTAGCTCTTTCGGTACTTTTAGTTGTAAGTAATATTTTGAATAGCATTCCCTCTTTTTTTCATCTGCACTCAGATTGTTGACTTCTTTAGATAATGGATAATACTTATGAACATTTTTGCAAGTGAACAAGTTGTATGCACAGATGTAGTGGCACAGTGTTGTACATGCAATTTTGTTATTTGTCTTTGATGATACAAGCTATCAGTGCATTGCCCAAGAAGAAAACAGCAGCTGACATGATGAAAGAAAGCATGAACCTGTGTGCAGAAGCCTAAATCATGAAAGTCCTATTTGTTTGCTTTTGCACAGTAGGGCTGAGGGAAAAGTTAAATGGTATTGTAGTGTAAATACTGCAATGTATTTCCAAATCCACAGTGTTAATAAGAGGCAAATCACTTCTCCTAAAAAGTAAACAAGATTTGTTTGGAACAAAAAGATTTAGAGTACTTTTTAAGGATTTTTACACACACACCCCACCCCCCTTAAAAATACTTTTTTTTGGTCTGCATGAACAACTAATTTCCTGTGCAATTGGCAAAGATTTCATTAACATTATTGCTAACAAAAAAGTGGCTGTATTTTTTTTATGTTGCAGCATTTAATGGACAGTATTGTTTGTAGTGGGGGGGGTGAGGGGGCTGGAGTAAATGTTCAATGCTTGAAAGAAAATAGGGATGTTGAGTCATTTTGTTTGAGAAAACACAAGTTCCTTAGAAGGAACATTAGACAGAACAGTTGTCCATTTCTTTGTAAGTGCATTAACTTTTTTTGCTTGTTGTAATTACTATTTTTAAATTTTAGAATGCATCATGACAAATGTACATGTGTTCTTTTTTGGTCATTCATTATCACTGAAAACACCATCAGTTAATCTAACTTTTTACATTCTTGGATTCAAAAATCACTACAACATTCTACCTTGCCCTGATATAAAATAAACTTTTGTAATTTTAATAAAGGTAAAGTAATTCAATAATAGAAGTGGTTGGTTGATTTCTAGTCATTAGGTTTGAATGAAGGTAATCAGGGGGCAAATTACTAAGAATCTTGTACCCCAGAAAATTTTTTTGTTTTGACCAAAAAAATTCTTTAAAAACTGTGTAAATCCTTTTTTAAAAAAACAACTCTCATACCCTTTTGTGGGGCATGATTTGGGCCCCAAGATTAGACATTTGGACATACATTAGTGTGGTTTTCCTTGGTGGGTAGGTAGCCTATCCATTGTTTCCTATCTTGCCTTGGACCAAAGTAAAAAACGTATTTTTTGGAGAAGGGTGCAACTATTGTAGTTTTTCTCTCTTTGCACTGCTTCCTCTGTGCCTGATGAATTGTGAAGACAGCAGATTATATGCCAATGACCTTTTATGTCTGCTGTTAAGTATTTAACTTAAGGAGTAGCCAGACAAGTTAAGTGTTTGTCTGAATTACAATGCAGTTGGTACTTCCCTTAGAGGAAATGTAGATCTTGTTAGTTTCTGCTTGAAGGTCAGGATAAGTCTTTTATGTAACCCATCCATTGCTGGGTGATAGTAACACCAGTCAAATGCGAAACACCTTTTCTCCTGAAGCACATCTGAAATTTAGTAGACATTAAGAGGAGCCGTGGCTTAATGGTTAGTGCAACTGCATAGTAACCAGGTGTTCCGAGTTCGATTCCCCAAGCTGTCGAGGAAAATTTTGAACTTTACAAAGAAAAAAAGCTATTGGTTAGCGTCAGGAAAAGCATCCGGCCAAGAAATTCCTCACTGCCAAATCAAAGTCCCTCTGAAGGGCACCGTCTGAGCCCCAGTTGCTTGGGGAAAATGACATTAAAACTAAAATTAAAAAAATTAAAGCCCCAGCATTGCCTGTAATTGTGGTATGAGGATGCCCAAAATCAGCAGTCTTGCAACAACAGTTCAAGGCATTTTGAATAAACATTCTTTCTTACAGCAAGCCAGCTGCTGGCCAGAAAATTGTAGTATGCAAATGGTTCCAGGATTTTCAGGCAACATCCTTTAGTGGAATGCTAGCTTTGGTGACTTATTTTGATGCTGACCTAGCAAGTTGTTTCATATATTGCATCCCAAAATGACATAATTTTAACCCTGGCATACCAATTTGTTGGAATGACAGCTATTTTACTATCAGGCAACCATTTCAGTTTCTGTCTTTTTGTTTGCTTGTTCGTGTGAGGGCCATTCTTCCCTGGCAAAGCAGAGAACACCAGAGAGCTGGAGGGAATTGTAACGTGGTGACACCTGCTGACCATATTCAATGGGTGTGACCACAATGCAAATTGGGTTAATAGCACAGATACTTTCCTGTTCATGTTCACTTCCCTCCCCATCAAATGAATGATCATGGTTGAATGAAAGACAAGTCAGTGCATTGAAATTTGAATGATAAAATGTTCTTCTATATTTAGTCTGACCATCAGATTGACTCGCCTGACAAAACCCATCATGCTAGCTGTTACAGCTGGGGTGACCTTGTGTGGACTTGACATGACTGAAAGGGATAAGTAATTTCTTTCAAGGAGATAGTCTTTCTCCTCTATTATTTATTATAAGCATGATGCGTCTCTCTTTTCTGCATAGAAAGGTTATTGGGTTTTATGAGTAGTTAGAAAAAGAATTCATGTTGAATCACTTTCTCTTTATGGATGACCCTAAGCTCTTTGAGAAAAGTGAAGATCAAATTGATTCTCTTGTAAATAGGGTTTTTGTTTTCAGCCAAGATATTGGACTTTGGTTTAAAGAAGTGTGGAGTTGTGATTCTCAAACGAGAAAAACTTTTTAATTCGATGGAATTCACTTTCAAATGAAAGAGCAAGATGATAAAGCTTACACATTTCTTGGAATACTTGGAATACATCACGGAAAGTGAAATGAAAAAGAAAATTACCAGGTAATACATGAGAAGCCTTAGGTTCCGAAATCCAAACTGAATGGGAAGAATAAACGTAATTAATCAATATCTGGGCAGTTGCTATAGTGAGATATGGAGCAGGTATTATTGATTGAAAACGTAGTGAATAGAAGAACTCAGACAGATAAACAAGGAAAACCATGACTATTTGTGGCGCCTTTCACCCTTAGAGTAATACGGGCAAGTTAAGGCAAGAAAAGGAGATCGTGTATTAATGGGTGTGGATACGTCTGTTAAAGGGGAAGGAAATATCCTTGGGCTCTTTGTTAAGAACTCTACTGAAAAACTGGTAGAAGCGGTGAAAAGAGCTGGGACAATGAAGACGGAAGACACCAAGTCAAAAATTGAGTTTAAAAGAGAATAGTCAGAACAGTGAAGAGGTAAATGGACTGAAAAAAGTGATATGTGGTCAGTTTCTTCGGCAATGACCGGACGCAGTTGTCAAAAAGAATACCTGGAAATCGCTAGTATATGGAGATTTGAAGGTTCAAACTGAAGCGCTGCTGTGCTCTACATAAGAACAAGCAATCAGGACGAACTATGTCAAACACAGCATTGAAAAATGTTTTGATACTCCTTTATGCAGGATGTCTGATGAAGAGGGAGAAACAGTCGAACATATAATTAGTGAATGGATCACACTAGCTCTTTGTGAAAAATATGCATTAGAGAGACAAGAGAAGTGGTTCGATCATCGTGCAGAAGGATCTGTTGAGAAGAATGCATTGTAAATTCTTTTGGGATATCAATATCCAATGTGATAATAAAATTAAGGCAAGGTAGCTGGATATTGTTGTAAACAAGAAAGAAAAATACTTCACTCTCATCGATATTGCATGCCCCTTCGACAGTAGAGTCTTTGACGAAGAAAATGATAAGATAACGGGATATCACGTCTTAAAATTAGGGCTTGATAGAATTAAAGTTCACGTTATCCCTGTAGTCCTTGGTTCACTAGGTAGTATTTCTAAGAAATGTGAAGACTGGATAGAAAAACTAGCGTTCCATATAAATATCGCACTTATTCAAAACTCTGCACTGTTGGAAACGGCTAGAATCCTCCGAAAGGTACTTGACATTGTAAAAGAAACCTGTTGGTCCAAGGCTATTTGTTATAGCTCGCCCAACAGGAAATTATAGCCAATTCCACCAGCCAAAGCAATAAGCTAAATTCCATATAATAATAATTATAAACAAAGTTCATGTCCAGCATGACAGCCTGCACAGGGAGATGGTATTCACCTGCCAGACGAGAAAACTTAACCCCGGCTACCGACCAGTAGCTTTAGAGGTTAAGCACCTTCCTCAATATGTTGGTAGTTCCAATGATGGTAGATGTTTGGAGTCCACCCAAGACATCAGGGATGCCCAACTCTTTCAAACTGCGCTCCAAGCGCTTCGTCACCACTCCTAAGCTTCCCACGACGATTGGGACAACGCTGGTACATACACTATGTAACTTTCGGATTTGTTGGGCCAAGGGAGAACACTTAGTGACCTTTTCTTCTTCTTTAGCTGTCACATTTCGATCGGAAGGCACAGCAAAATCTACAACCAGCCATCTCTTCTTAGTGCGGTCAACAACAACAACATCCGGACGATTACATTCCACCTGTTGCATTGTCTCCACTGAAACTTCAAACCTACCATCTTCACACTTTCTAACTTTGTCAGGCACCTCTTCAAACCATTTCCCCGCACATTTCAACCCATACTTCTTGCACAGCTCCCAATATATTCTTAATCCCATCCTATCATGTCGCCTCTTGTACTCCTTCTGAGCCAGTACCTTACACCCACACGCAACATGCCAAACTGACTCAGATTCAATTCCGCAGATGCGACACATAGGACTAACACCACCATCCCACTTCGACTGCGCCAACCTTGTCCTCAATGCTTGCTCCTGAGCAGCAAACACAAATGCCTCTGTGC
>RDPX01000124.1:2114668-2129242 GCA_003991215.1 Morbakka virulenta
CCCCCCCCCCCCCCCCATCCCTAGCTGGATAAAGGAGTGCATGGTAAATTTGAAGTTATATCTTGCGTCCAACCAAGAAAAACTGGGTAATTTAGAGGTGAAACGAGTAATCTTTCAAGGTGACAGCCTATTGTTTTTGTACTATGTATGATACCAATGTCTCATTCTCAAAAAAGTAAACACAAAATTTGAATGGCATTTGGTTTGTGAAAGAAACTTCCGATATAGTAGATAATGAGAAGGCATGGAATAAGCTGGAAAAGAGCGACTTTAAAATAGAAACAGAGTTTCTGATATATGCCGCACAGGAACAGGCAATTAGGACAAACTACATTAAACATTAGATTGATAAAATTGTAGACAGTGTGTAGAATGTGTGGAAAAAGAGATGAGTGTGCAGCACTTAATTAACCCATATATACCAATATGCGTACAAACATACAGACAGACAGGCTGACAGACAGACACGAGAGATTATTTTTCTTTCATTTTTGTACTTTTTACATCTCTTTTTTTAGGTGCTTACCTTGCTGAGCGTTTTGGTGTACCATAAAGCAATTGTTTTTGGTGCATATGAATTAATATGATCTGAGCCTGGATATAAATATGGACCATTTTTGTTTGTGCTATGAGCCATATTTTGTGCCTGCGCAATACAGATTTTGCTCGCAGTGCGTGAGTTAATGGTTTACTAGAAGGGAGGGAACCCTTGTTTCAATTTTACACTATAGTGATTCGGATCACACAAATACTGATGCTGGGATATTTCGACAGCTTTACTTCTGCCTTTATTAAGTGCTCATCAAATAAGAGTACATGATGAACATATTTTTTTCATGAAAGATGTTAGATTTATTTCCATAAATTTCTGTTCGCCCAGAGAGGTGGCGTTAGGTTCGCCCTGTTTATTTGTTAAATTTGAGATAATTATTATATTATTTGCCAGTTGTTGTTTATACCTTTACTCAGTTGCCATATTTAATGTAATATCCATCCAATTTATTAATCATTGTTAATGGTATTTATTATTCATCTATTTTATTTGGCCTTCTTATTCATTTATTAGCCAAAATCCCAAGTGCTTGAAGCAGTTCTTACTGAATCTTAACATAGTGTGAACATTGAATAATTAGGATCAGTTATTTACCATTTAAGAACAGGAACAATTAGTTTTCAATGTTGTGGGTTCATTGCAAAGAAATACTGGTGTAAACAAAAGTTTAAAGCAGCTAAGCATTTGCTACCATACTATGTTAGTTTATACTTGGGCCCTTTCTCCCATTTTTTGGTATTGATTTGTTTTGGGAACCACACAGAAAGTTTTAAGGTAAACTCCTCAGTCGAATCGATTTATATGCGACATATTTTTTGTTTAGTTGTAATATTTGTTAATACAAGAGGATATACAAATTTTGAAATCGCTACCGTGTGCCCCCAGTATGTGCATTTCCTTTATAATTAACGGCAAGCTAGTCTTTGTTACAGGCTTCGATACGGAACGGGAATTTTATTGCGCTGGCCTAAGCATCAGGTGTTATGTACTACATTATGCTCACAAAGGGAACCCCTGATATTAGTATGTTTACCTGTTGGTGTCTTGGCCATTTCTGTGGCGACGCTTACCAGTTGAAGGAAAAATCAGTATCATATGTCACTAAACGAGAGTTTTATGCTGCCAGATTTGGGCTTTTAACGTAGATTAAAAGCTCACTTACTAATAGCCAGAATATATATTTATATATGGACCAGGCTGACTCTGGTTGTGTTTAAGGAGGAAGGCATGTTTAGTTTCCGAAGTTCATGTGTCACAACCTATTCTTGCGAACTCGTTAGGCGCGATTCCATTTTTATAATACATATTGTAATTTGATACACTACGCTCATTAACGTGCTCAATATTTAGTAGACTTTTTAAAAGTAGTTTACTTGGCCAAGTTTTTAATGAAATACTAACCCTAGTTATTTGCAGCACTTTGGCATTTTTAAAAGTATGGCACACGTTGTATGCACTGGGTCGTTAACAGACTATGTTTTTGGTGTTAGGAAAATAACGATTTGCTACGAAGAGATGCCTCTGGAGACTGTATTTTGTTTACGAACGGTTAGTGGAGGTGTAGAGGAATTGTTCTCCCAGGCATCCATACACTCCAGGTTAAAAACAGTAGTTGTAGATAATCCAAGGATCAAAGCGACCAAAACCGTCAGTCGGTTCTATATTGCGACCCACAGAATGTTATTTCTCAAGATCGTAAGCCTGGATCTAAACTTTTTCTCTCACTTTTTTTACTGCAAACATGCATTTTAGTTTCAGGACAAAACTCACGGTAATACCATCCTACACTACTTTACTTGTACAATTCGACAAAGTATTAGTAATCAAGAATCGGCTTTTTCAAAGCTGAGGTGTTATTTATATGTTTAGACGTTCGCCCACAGGATAGTATTCCTACTGCAACAAATGCCAGGTCGCACACAGATAGTAACCGTTCTTAGAAGGCGTGTCATACATCCAATATTGTAATTCGCAACTTAGAATGGTACCGTAGATTAATATATTCACTGAAATTGTTTTTCCGACATTCAGAACATGTAAAGTTGGAATATGAGTTTATGGGACTAAATAAAATTTAGAAATCTTTGTAGTCTGGAGTATCCATCACCATAGGATGAAAATCCTGTTCTATGAGTCTATTTTTTATTGTTTCGTAACATTAATATTTCCTGCGAGACACCGACTTGCAAAAAGTGTCTACTTTTTTCTGTGAGTAATGGTGCAATTTGGCTCTTTTATGTGCACTATTGCAAGTGAAGCATTGGTTGTCGTTGCGCAAAAGCAGGTGATAGCACTTACGAGCTTCGTAATCCATCCATTGCTATTGCAGGGCCTCCCGTCAGTTAAAGAGCATGGTTTTTTTTCTTTCCAGTCCTCACCGCTTGGTACTTTATTTACAGAAACTGTAAATATACTACTTTTCTATGTTATTTGTGTATGACCTGTTTAATTCATAGCACGAAAATCTTGTTACTCGTATCAATGTATCAGTCAAACTGGGTTTTTTTTCTTGGAATAGGGTTCACGTGTAGGATCGATGCAAACTTAGGTGACAAGCAAATCTCAGCACTTAAGTTTGCTTAGGCACATTTATTATAGAGATTGTTGTTACGTGTGGCCGATCAAGATTCTGAAATCGGCCATTCTCAGTATTTTTTGCCGGCAGCTTACATTTCCAGATTTTTTTCTGGTCACCCCATCCTACACTTGATTAGGGAATTAAAAGAAGAACCGAAGCTCACCTGCCACTTTTTGCTTTTTTGAGGACTATTTAGAGATCTGTTGTTATCACCAAATTTTCATGTTTCCTCTTGTATGTTAATGGAAGAGTGCTTTTGTATTTGTTGGCTTTATTCTCGAACACAACTATATTACGTTTGCAGTAGGACTGACTACTTTGATAATGACATTCTCTTTAAGCGTCCTATTTTAGTATCCAGCAGATCTTTCAATGGTCAGGCGTTGCAAATAGCTCCAGGCCCAAAACTGACTCTAGAAGTGGGTATTTAAGAAGTTGTAGTACTGGCTCTTCACAGACTTAGAAAATGCTGTTTTCTTCACAAAAGCTCTCTTCTTAGCTTTAAGGAAGGTGAGAGGTCTTCGTTCTAATTTTTGTTTTGTGAAAGCTTTTTTTTCATTTCGACCACGGAAGACGTGGCCCGGTTATAGTGTCAATAATAGTGATCTTCGTGGTTAGGACTACTTAACTTCGTTGCAAGTAGATTCTATAACTCAACTTCATGACCTTGCCATCTGGACAGGATCTGCCTGCTGTAAGAGTAGAAGAACTTGAATTAAAAAGTAAGCTTTTCATGTGCTATTGATTTTCTTGTTTTCAACTACGTGTTAATTACTTTTCTTGTATGGATCTCCTTCTTACTCTTGCCTGATAATCGACACAATACCATACGTTATTCAAAAGGCACTAAACATTCATTACACTCCTCGTCTTTGACGACTTCACTACTCGTCACATTAGCAGGTCAGCTCAATTTAATAGAACTGACAGATCTGATGCTACTTACAACTTGGGTCTTGCTCAGGACCGCGTACAGCTTATTGTCTTCCTGACAAGATTTTTTTATTAAGACTCGGGGAAAACCTTTTGCAAATTTAGCTTTTCAAGAGTATTTCTACTTCTGAACATTGAACGATTTCATATTTACCTCACTTTGGATCTTCTGAACCTAGTTTTGTCACCAAAGAGGTTAAGGTAACCAGGATTGCCAGATGAAAAGTCGGACCCAATCCCAAATTTAGAATCAAATAATTCTAAATCAACCCCAAATTATCTACGACCATTTCCGCAAAGACCCAGTTTCTGATTGTTTATTGCTCCTCCGCAACTGTTTTCTCAGTGGAGATGCGAAAAAAGAAGCCAAATATGAAAACTAAGATTATATATATCATCAAAATTTGAAAAAAGATATATCATCAAGCCCCTTACAGCAAAAAAACAAAACAAAGTAAAGTTAGTTCAAAGAGTTCAGTGCTGAAATGTCATATTCACCCCCGTTTTCATCCTGGGAATAGTGTTGCAGAATTAAATCGATGAAGCATTTTGCTGGTAACTACGAATTCTTTGCAGAATTTTTCATCCAATAACAAAGATGTTCTTACGCGTACCATTGCATCCAACATTTTTAAACAATCTATTGCGTAGCTTAGTTTTGATGCATGTAGCATGGGAAAATATTCTCTAAACCACTGCATTGCTTACAGGGGTCGACAAACAAGATAAAGCATAGCTGGTCAGCTCTCATTTCCTCCCGGCAGATGATTCATATTTTGAAATCCTTTTCCAAAAGTGAACAACAACTGTTGGAATCTTTCCTCGGAAAACGCTTTCTTCGTTCTTTCTTTCTGTATTGACTTTCAATTTTGTCAAAATCGGCATATAGCAAATGCGGAAATGGAAGCGTTGAAAATGGAAAACGGTTGGTCTGTGATAGTACAGCAGTGGATGACGAGCCACTGATTCCAGAAAATATTTATTTATTCTTAGGGAGTCTTAACTTCGACTTGCGCAGCGAGCTAAAGCACCATCTCTTGACATCTTTTCTTCATTGATAAAACATTTTCCTTTCCCATTTTCCATAAAACGTCCCTGGATCTGTTCTTAACAATATGTCTGCTTCAGATAGAAATTTGGCTCCAAAATTTACACTCAACAGAGGTAAGTGATTTCCATGTCTGCCGTAAACTCTGCTTCAGAGACTGGTAGTGAATGTTAAGCGCTTTTATTAGAAACTGGGTCTGCATTAGTTGTTTGAAACATGGCATTTACTTCTTCAAACTCCTTAACAAATGAAGTGGCAAAATGAAAATAGAGATTGTTAATATCATCTTTCAGCATATCAGCAATCTTTCTTGCTTTATATCGGGCATCTGGTTTCCCAGTTGGGTCTGCACAAGAGACATATGCCTTAAGCTCCTCCCAGTTAACAAGAATATTGTAGAGCACTTTGCCCCTTACAAGCCGATTGGGCATTAATCACCCAATAGATTTCTCTCAAATGTGCTAACATGTGATTTCTCCTAGAATGACCAATGGCAATGTGTATATGGCGCAGTATCAAACTGGATACCTTTGATTCCTTTGGTAACAAGACCGAATGTTGACTGTTTATGGGAAGATCAGATTTATGCAGTCTGCCGCCTACTCGTAACAGTCCATCTTTCATAAATGGATCAAGTTTGCTAACATAGCTTTTGTGAATTAAAAGTTTGCCCTGTTCTAGTCATTCTATTTCTGAGGAAAATGCCTTTCTTTGAATGTACGCTACAATAACACCCTCAGCTTCCTGCATTTCTGTTACAGTTATATTACCTCCCTTGAAATTGTTGGCAGAGTTCTCCTTATTCTCACAACCTGCACGCGCCTTAAGTAGCAACGCCTTGCCGATTTCTTATCCATGTGACTGCTCTCTTCAAAGCATACCAGGAAGAATAGTGCTTGATCAGCTTGTCGATCAAAACAGATTTCATCTGGAGCTAGATCTTTGTGAACCCTTTGTTCTGAATTTTCTGTCCATTCAGATTCGTGCTGCTAGAGAAACTTAGCAGCATAAATCCATGTACTGGAACAGAGGAAATTGTAAAGTATTATACTATATATTTTCCGGGCTACCTTTCGAGAATCATGAAACAGCCGAACACTGCTGAACACAGGATTGTACCTTTGACTAGGAAAATAAAAGGATAGTAGACGAGGAAATTAATACAACAAGAAAAATAAAAGAAACAATCCATTCCCTGCAATCCAGCAATCACGTCAACAGTATATCCTACACCCTTCCAGAAATATGGCCTCCAGCACTAAAGAAAGAAACACAACAAGCACAACTTAGGTATGGAGCCACTTCCCGAAACAACTCGAGTCCTGTCTACACCTAGGTCCGCACTACCAAAGTATTTAACAGCGTATCTAGTCATTTCAGTAGCCTGACGATGGGGAAAGTATCGTCGAAACGTAGCTAGGAAAAGGCTTACGACTCTTGACATGATGAAGCTCTTACATCTATGGTAAAAGAGAAGTTGTGATATTTGATGGTTTGGTTAATGCTCTAAAAAAAGATTCTGATATCTAATCATTTCACTAATGATGAGTATCATCAAATCAGTCTGATCTATTTATCACAAAGGTATTATGATGTACTGCAGAAAAATTGATTGAATTGTAATCATATGATACTTTGCTCGCCAACAACAAAAAAACTTGATCTAATTGCTGAACAGAATATCACAAACCCGAAATTATTTGATATGCTGTATCTATATGAGTTTCTATTTCTTGATAAAGAGCATAATCATGTAAGAAGAATTTTGATGAAGATATCTAACGCATAATACATGACATATTGTGTTAAGTGTTAAGACAATACGGAATTGGAATATACACTACACTACTACAAAAAATGGTAATAAAATGCTGATCTAACTGTTTAGTTTCTGGATCATAAAAGAGTAGAATCAGAATAATATAGGTGTTACAATTGATATTGAAAAGCATTTATCAAGATAAGATGAAAAACAAATGAATAACCTACTCTTAAAAATACAATTACCGTAGCAATCTTCTGAAAACTTCTTTAAAATATTCGAGTCTGACGTCAGCAAAAGTTATGAAAGCTTTCATATCATAGACGAGGACTCTGACGGAGACAGTGACGTTGAGATTATTTAACATTTCTAGTGTGAACGCTTTTTAGTGAAAGCATTTTTAACGCAATCTTTTCTGAAGTATTTTTGGGAAAAGAAAAAATTTTCTAAACTTTGCTTTTATCTTTTTTTATCCCATTTTTTATTTTGTATTAAACGCCGCATCCAAAAATTAGATTTCGTAACAAACGCCGCGGCGTTTATTAGAGGAAATACGGTATCGCGGATCTGGTACTAGACTATCATCAAGTAATGCATCTTATCGCGATTCTATAAATAAATTAGCTGAGATTTGCCAACGTCATGATATTGATGACAGTTTATCAAAGAATTTGCAAGATAGACATCAGGCAGATGATAGAATGCTAAAACGTATATCTGAAATACCTTTTAAAGAAAAATCTGTAGGGATTAATAAAAGCCAAACAATTGCTTGGTATGGGCTTCGGTGGTTCAACAAACGAAAAAGATCGTCAAATGCATACTGGAAAATACAATCAGCAAATGAGCTTCATAATCCTGTATCGAGAAATATCATTCGACGACATCTGTATAATGGATCAATAGACAAAATTTGGGCAGCAGAAATTGTTGATACGCAGAAATTTAGTAGATGGAACAAGGGTTATAAGTATCTACTAATGGCTATTGATGTTTTTGGTAAATATAAAGGTATTGTTCCATTGAAGGATAAAAAAGGTGAAACTGTAACTGAGGTATTTCAAACCATCTTCAAAGAAGGAAAACCACAACTTTTATAGACTGGTAAATGTAAAGGTTTCTATAATAAACATTAGAAGGATTTATTAGATAAACAAAGTATATATTTATATTCCACTGAAAAAGAAGAGAAAAGTACTGTTTGTGAACGATGGAAACGAACATAGAAGACGAAGATGTTGAAGCAGTTTACTGCTCAAAAAGTTACACAGTATATAGACACCTTGCGTCAATTATTAAACGAATACAGAACTAAAAAACATTCGGACATAAAAACGACCCCTGTAGAAGTACCTATGAAAAAGAATCAATTAATTGTTTATTTTAATCTATATGGTGATATGGAAATATTAACACAAAAGCCAAAATTTAAATTGATGAAAAAATTCGGATATCTAAGTTTAAAAAGGTGTTTCAGAAAGGCTATACAGAACACGGATGAGGGGAAATATTTCTAGTTGATAAAATACAATATACAAATCCAGTCACTTAGAAAGATCTTAATAATTAGAAGATAAAAGGTAGTTTTCACGAACAGGAATTATTGAAAGCTGAACAAGATATTTATAGAATTGAAAAATTTTTTTCGAAAAGATTTGAAAAATAAACAAGCTTTAGTAAAATGGAGGAGCTATCCTGATAAATTTAACATATTAAATTAACATAAGTTTAACATATTAAATTAACATAAATTAAACATTAAATTAACATAAATTTAACATTAAATCAACATAAATTTAACATATTAAATTAACATAAGTTTAAGATATTAAATTAACATAAATAAAACATATTTAATTAACATAAGTTTAAGTTATTAAATTAACATAAATTAAACATTAAATTAACATAAATTAAACCTTAAATTAACATAAATTTAACATTAAATCAACATAAATTTAACATATTAAATTAACATAAGTTTAAGATATTAAATTAACATAAATAAAACATTTAATTAACATAAGTTTAACTTATTAAATTAACATAAATTAAACATATTAAATTAACATAAATTAAACCTTAAATTAACATAAATTAAAATATTTAATTAACACAAATTAAACATATTAAATTAACATAAATTAAACATATTAAATTAACATAAATTAAACATATTAAATTAACATAAATTAAACATTAAATAAATATAAATTAAACATGCTAAATTAACATAAATTTAACATTTAGATCTCATTTAAACATTTAGAAAAAACATAAAATGTTATTTATTGGAATGATACGTTATTTACAGTATAAAGGATATGCGTAAAACCATTAAAAGATTAATTTTTATGAATTAAGATGCTGATGAAATAAATAAAGGGATGGACGTAAAATACAAAAAAATAAGTTTCTAAATTTTGTTACAAGCCATCAGAAGATATATTGATGACTGGTAATATACTTAATTGTAGAGAGCGATTCATGTATAATGCTTATAATAAAAAATATATTTAATCAAAAATTTGTACTGGCCTGCGAAACTTTAGAGGTCAAGCATGTGATTGGTGATGCTAGGGTAGTTTGCTATGCAAGCTTAAGAAATCCTACCCATTTTACGCAATCAGCAAGTTTTGAGATACGAGATTGTAAAATAATTCTTAGCAACAGCATTTAGTACTATTTTTTTACCTTTCATTTTGGATTTGATACTTCACAAAAAGCATGGATTTTATTTAACAAACTTCAGAAAATAAAGATTATACATTATACAAAAGCTAATCATGCATAAAGGGCCTTTTTAGTGCCTTTTTCCTGTGCTGAGTAACCAGCACATCCTGTTTCAAATGTCAACAGTAGTCCTCAAGAAAATTACATCCCACCGACCTTGGTAGCCTTCTTCCATTACACAAATATCCTGGTGGAAACGCCTTTTCGGTTCTTCAGTTTTATTCTCCAGAGGTCTGAGGAAAATAGTGTAAGAGGGACTGTTGAAAGTGCATTTTGACTGACATGCGAACCCTTAATTTTTGAAAGTTCTTCTGGATTTCGATGACTTCCTTCTCGTATTCTGCACTCCTGTTGTTTCCAAGAAAGATTGTAACTACTTGCTGAAGCGACAGCCAAGCAGACAGCTCAGCTTCACTCAGTGCATTATCGAACATTGTGTCCTTCATGAGTTCCCGTATCTAAGGCCCATCAAAAATGGCAGCCTTAAACTTTTCAAAGCTTATCCAAGGACACGTCAGCCAAAGGAAATTAAACCTGCTGCCTTTCCTGCCCATTGCCTTTACAAAGTTCTTCATAATTCCCCGTTTGATATGTAAGGGTGGAAGTAACATTTGTTTGATTCAACAAGAGGGCGAGAGTGAACACTGTGCAAACCAGATTTCAACCCTTGTCTGATTGAATGTTCATCAGTAGTAGCTCGACTGTTCCACAAACACAGAAAGCATGGATACTTTGTGTACCCACCCTGTAGTCCTAAAACCAATCCAACAACCTTAAGATCTCTACAGATCACCCAAACATGATCATGGTAGTTCAGAGCAGATAGCAAATGATCGATATTGTCGTGGGTTTCTTTCATTTGCACAGGATGACCAACTGGAAGCAAAGAGTATTTATTTCCATTATATAGGAAAACTGCCCTGAAACTTCTGCTGGACGAGTCGATGAAAAATCTCCATTCTGTAGCGACAAAGTCTATCTACATTGTTTTCAGCAAATCAGGAATGTTGTTACATTAAACCAATGATGAGTCCTCTAGGTTGTAAAGAACGGTCTAAACTCCTTTTCACGCTCTCGATACCGGTAGAATATTGTTCCAGGCACCCGTAGGTTGCTCTCGCAAAGACAAGAACCCAGAAGCTGTGCTGATTCCTTTGAGAAGTTTAGATCTTGTGTGAAGTCATTGAGATTTGCTTGCGTTAGACTTGTGCTAGAGGCATTGGACGGTAAATCTCTTCTGCCATGTATTCTTCAACTTCTGTTCTGTCAGATGTGTTATCAGATTCCGATTCAGAGCTAGATTCCATTGCAACAGCGGGCTCGGGAACAACTAACTCTGGAACATGAGGGACTGGTCTCATGGCAAAAGGGATATCAGGATACTCAACACAATGCTTCTTCTTGCAATTGATTCTTTGAAGATTAGCCATGCAAAAATATCAGTCTACCGCATGATATTTATCCTCCCTCCAGACCATAGGGACAGCAAATGGCATACATTTTCTTTTGTTATTCTAATCACGCAAGTTCTTAACACATGTTTTGCAGCTGACATGGGGTGGAAATGTCTTGTCGTGGTCTCCAAGGTTAACTCCAAAGTAAGCATGATATGCCTTCTTCACAATATCAGTAATGTCTGTAAGGCGACCAGGAAGAATCGCATTACTACATACAGAACAGAACCTGTCAGTATAACTGGAGCTCAGCTGTGTTAAAAAATAAATTACCATCCAGGTGTAAACATGAAAGTCTTAGTTTCAGTTCCCTAAAGTTAAAGACCGTGCAGTTTTAGTTTCAGAATGAGGCTGCTCCAGCTTTGTTTTCTATGTAAAAACAAAGACTGGGCCAGCTATAGCCCTGTTTTTCTTCAATTGAGTACTATTCAAAGGTCAAAATATGCACTAATCATATCTCAAAAACTTGACCTGCCCAAAGATAATGGATGCTATTTTTAGTTTCAGTGCACCAAAAAATAGACAAATCAATTGAAAAACCTTCGACCTATGAACAAAGGTTTTTAAAGGCAGGCCAGTATTATCAGGTCCATGGAAGTAATATGATAGATATTGAAAAATTTATAGAAGGATGAATGTGTTTTTAAAAAAAATCAAGATATTGTGACAATTTTAATAAAGTGTCTAATGTATAATATATCAATTTGACAAATATTTATTTCTAGATTGTTAATCAAAAATAATATTCCTAACTATTCTATTATATTACACGTTTTGTTATGTATAGATTTGTAACCATTTTATAAGTTTACAGTTGGGACATAAATACCCTTTTTTGCCATTTTCAAAGAGTTTCTTTTTGAGTTTTCCTTTATTGATCATCTGTTAAAAATTTTGTTCTTTTATCAATAAGATAAATATATGTTATATAACCTTCTGGCATTTCATCTTTTTGGACTTATTCAAATTTGTTATAACATCCACCCTTTTAAACTCATAGCTGATTTACATTTATTGCTAAAATGTTCAGATACTAAACTAACCCAGCGTTTTTCTCACGATGCTGTTCTACATGGTAAAGACTATTAAAATAGGTTATTTCATTATTATATAAATTTCTTGCTTCAATAATTTTCCATTTTGATGATTGCCTTTAAGAAATGTTAACAGTAGATTTTTTACAGTTTTGCTTATGTGTAACAAGTTGAAGATTGCTTATTCTATTTTGTTCTTTATTATTATTAATATGGTCAATCACTTTGCCATCTGGTATAATCATATCAAAATTATATTGCCACACAAATCTATGTGTTAAATAGCTTTTCAACTAATAGAACAAATGTTATAATCATTATAATATTTTGGTTGGTTTTATTGGTATTTTTTAACAATATTTATTATATTTCCTGATTGGTATACAAATCATGAACTGGATGAATATAATAAATACAATTTTCAATTCATTTTTTACTCGTACTATGTCAACAAAGTATTTTTTAAAAACATTTATGAAAAAAGTCATTTAAAGAGGTGTTACGTAATTATAGAATTAAGAATTGTATTAAGAATTTAATGAATAAAGTTGATGAAAATAAAAATAATCTTATTGAAATAGGAGATTTCGGTCTCTGATTCAAAATATTAAAAATAAATATGTTATAAGAGATCTGAATGATTTTATTAATGTAATATTAAAAGCTACACCTGATAGAAAACAGGTTGAAGATCTTCTAAGATATTTTAGAAGATGGTAATCCCCATAAACAACAGAATAAAAACAGTGAATTTGAATTGATGATGGATTATACCAATGATGGAAATAAATGTATTATTGGTAAAAATAATATTATTGATGAAAATAGTAGCTTGATAGAAAATGCAACAAGTTGATGGTGAATAATGTCAAAAATGAAGAAGAATATATTATTGATGAAAATAATAATATTGATAAAATATACAATACACAAATTTGTAAGTTTTGTAATATTCCTGAAACATATATATTATTTACTGGAGGTTATCCAGTTTTCATTGAATCATTTATATGCAGTAATTGTTAAAAGCTGTAAATTTAACACCACTCTGTTATCATCTGATTTGTTACTAATATGATCAATCATCTTCCCTTTTGGAATAAGTTCATTATTAAAACATTCCTATACAAATATCTATATAATAAACTTTTTTATCACCAGATTTTCTAATAGGACACAAAGAATAAGCTTTTAATTTTTTAATAGTTGTATAGTTGTATTTTTTTTAATAATGTTTATTATATTACCTAATTCGTCACTAGCATATAAATCATAAAGTGAATGGATATAATAAATACAATTTTTATGGATATTTTACTCATAATATATTAACACAGTATTTCTTTAAAATCCGTTTTGAATATAAATGATTTAAAGAGATGTTACATTTTTATAGTAAGAAGGATTATATTATGAATTTAGCAAATATGAAATGAAAATGATTTTGATGGCACAAGGGGCGTGGAGTGCTCAGTCCAAGCCATGGTTTGTGACTAGGGCAGACTAACCTCCGGGTGAAAGGTGAAATCAAGTAGCTTGTCTGTGACCCACTCTGCGGCCAAGCCAGCCTCACCTCCACGTGGTGTGCCCTGGATAGGAAGTCTTGCGACTTCTGAACTAAAGAGGCTCTGCCTAGGGAGTAACAGCCTGAATTTCTGTTACCGGAGGATGAGCTCCCCGTTTGGTGCAGGGTGCAGGGCCCACCGGCGTGTGGACAAGTCCCGACGCTCACCAAATTGCTCACCCAGAAATGGGTTAAAAATCCCTCACTGCCTTGTGAGTAAGTATTGGATTACCAAAGGCTAGGCACACCGCCGATAACTGTGGTTGGCGTCTGCAAGGGCATGTGGCTGTAGAAAATCCTGCCAAATTCCAAACATGCGGATCACAAATCAAACATTCATACCGGATTGGTCGAGGCCTGGGTTAACAACGACCGCCAGCACCACTGACCAGCAGGGTGGTACCGGAAACTATGCTACTGCGGAACAACGAAAGAAAAGAGTGAAAAGAAGAGGAGGCAAAAAGAGGAAGGAAAAGTGCAAGAAGAAGAAGACCATGCAGATGACCTTGAGAATAGGTACATTGAATGTGGGAATAATGAATGGAAAAGGAAGAGAAATTGTAGACCTGATGGAAAGAAGACGGATTGACATACTATGCGTCCAGGAAACAAGATGGAAAGGGAGTAAGTCCAGGCAACTTGGAAATGGATACAAGCTAGTATACCATGTAACAGACAACAAAAGAAATGGTGTAGGAATTGTGCTGAAACCCTGTTATGCAGATAGTGTTTTGGGAGTGGAGAGAATATCTGACAGAGTGATGAGCCTGAAAGTAGATATGGACGGGACACTACTGAATGTGGTTTGTGCATACGGACCACATGTGGGATGTTCACAGGAGGAGAAAGACAAGTTTTGGAGGGACTGGACACCATATTCATGGGGATAGCTAGAAGAGAGAGAAGTGTGATTGG
>RDPX01000125.1:25979-57580 GCA_003991215.1 Morbakka virulenta
GAGAGAGAGAGAGAGAGAGAGAGAGAGAGAGAGAGAGAGGGAGAGAGGTGGGGGGAGAGGGAGAGAGAGAGGATGAGTGTCAGATCAATAATAGTGCCATCTCTAGCCCTAGTGAAGACTTGTCTTCTGGATTCTCCCTTACCAGAAAGAATCGATTTTACTTGAAAAAAGGCCGAACAAAAGTCGGTAGGACAGGGGACAACCTTAAGAGGTGGGGTTGGACAACTGGGACTGAGTCTCACTGCGGTTGGCTAATACAACTAATAAACCACATCTTATCCAGCTGCCCATTAGGGTTCACTTTTTCCGAAGTCGTTTTAAGCACTGCAAATGATGCAGCATTTCAGCTGGTGAAAGAACGATATGAAAAGATTTGACAGCCTGGACAAACTGGATGCGGATAAATGTCTATGGATATCATGCCCATGTGCCCTTCTACTTGAGCTGTCGACGCTTTACCATCACCAGATCACTTTTACAACCATGTCTTTCACATATGATCTCCTTTCTTTCCCTAAATCCCTATCGTATGATACCTTATCCAAATCACGTATATAGGGTTGCGTCTCCCACAGGTGGTAGAGCATGTTGCCATGGTAGCCATAGGTACTGGTGCTAATCCGGCTTGGTGAACACGTACTTTTCACTTCTCTACAATTCCAAATTATCTCGATCTATATTATGTTAGTTTCACACACGAAAATATCCAGTACCTATAGTATACTAAAAGAACCTGCAATGTTTTGAGTTTGATAAAACATTTCCAGTGCTTTCTAAAATTTTTAAACTTAATTTTTTGTTCTGTGAATAATTTATTTTCTTTGGGATGTTAATTTTAATAGTGGTTACACACCCAAAAGGAAATATCGATGGAAATTTTATATGAAGTTGTATAAGTACTGCTAACAATATTAAAAAACAAATTGAACCTAAGCTAGTGTTTATCATTTGCAGCGTGTAAGAACTAGGGGTACAGTAGTCGCCGTGAAAGAATGGGGCCTTTTATACCAAGTCATCCTTTTTTTCTTAAAAAGAGGATACAGTTTGATTTGTTGTTTACTTTAATTTATTTGTATTGTAGGGTATCTTGATACCTCAAAACGCAAATGGATATTAACTTGCGCAGCAGGCCGTATACAGGAAGTATAATGGGTCTTTTAATTACCCACGGATCATTCTTTTCTTAATAGTTTGATTTGATGTTTTCCTTATTGGAAATAATATGTTCTATAATGACGATTAGTGTTCAACGTCACTAGTGATGCTTATCATTTCATTGTGCTTTGAAATATTGACTGAGGGAAAAAAACTTTCTTTTTGTAATGGGATGTAGAGAAATGGGTTCAAATTAGCCTTTGGTTTGAATTTTTCTTTTGTGTTTGTGTTCAAAATATGAGGCTTATTGTCTATAAAACATCTGTCGATATTGCTCTTAAATAGCCAACACAATGACTATCAACTAAGAAGTGCAACTAATATTAATTGTTGAAAAATCCATTTTTTCTTTAAGAAGTTTCTTTTCAAAGGTTTTTGGTAACTTTTCAAGAGCCAATACTAAAGATAGCAGCTGCCTGGTCATTAAATGCAATAAAAGAACAAATAACGCTTCGTTTTTCATGTCACTTTTTTATGTGATCAATTAAATACATGTAGTGTGCTCTTGTCATTTACTCTGGAAAAAGACAAGGGAAGTCCACGGAGCTTTTTGAAGTTGTGTAAAAAAGGTTGAAGATCATGGAAAACTTTAGCCTATCGTTTGATGCAAATATTACTAATAATGGTACTCAAAGTCATATCAATAAAAATGAAAGACGTGGTAGTATGAAATATGAATTTCGAATGGAATTTCGAGTGTTAATGTTGATTTTATACATATTGATATTTTTTATTGGCATTTTGGGTAATTCTTTCATCATATTTGCAGTCAGGACAAGAATTCGATTGAAGAAGAAAGCAAGTAGTATATTTCTACTTAACTTGGCTATTGCTGATAATATTGTAATAATGATCTACATTCCATTTAGTATAGGAAACCAGGAAGCTGGCCTGCTGTGGCCATTTGGATATATTACATGCAAATACATATTTAACTTTGTTAACATTGCTGTGACCGTGTCTGTATTAACACTTGTCGTTGTATCACTGGATAGATACAGATCAATTATTTATCCTTTTAAACCCAAACTGAGGCAAAAAACAGCTCGTTGGATTATAGCAGCGCTATGGATTATTGCCACCTTGGTAACTATTCCATATGTGTACTTCTCCGAATTAAAGACATTTGGAACTTTAAGCACCTGTACTGTCATGTGGCCGAACGAAGTTTGGCTGAAAACGTACTGGACCTTAATGTTTTGTCTTCAGTATGGTTTGCCAATGTTAATAATGGCATATTCATACACTACAGTTAGTATGAAGCTTAGAGAACACCATATACTAAAGCATATTGATTCTAACTACAAACAATCAGCAATAAAAGCAAGAATAGATTCGCACGGAAAGCTTGCAAAAATGCTAATTGTTGTTGTAATGTTTTACGTTTTCCTTACCTTGCCATATCATATGGCTGCAATGACATTCAGCTACCATAAACCAGCCAGAAGATGGGAATATTTTCCATACATTGCTCAACTCAGTATTCTAGCTCACATCATTAATTCAAGTATAAACTGGATTATTTACAGTTTAAATGGTAGGGAATTCAGAAAGTCATTTCACTTCCTATTGCACAGATTATGTTGTTTTGATGGAACTCTCGGCAAATCCTCAAAGAGACAAAATAGTAGGAAAGTGTCTGCCACTATCAGCATCAAATCGGCTTCTACAGCAGTCTCTATCCCTTTAGATTTTCAATCTCAATCAACAAGGACATCTGTTATAAGTTTGTACAATGACTAAAGGACAAAAGTGTAAGAGCATTGTCTCGGCATTGTAGAAATAAACTTCCTAAAATATGATATGAAAGCAAAACTACCTTTCCAGTGTTAGTTGACATTTTTGTCAAAGTCAGGACTGAAGAAAAAAGACCAAAGTTTACCTCTTTTATACTTTGTAAGTTATTATGTATATATTACTTTGTATCATAGTAAATTTTGTAGCTATTTTTGACGACGAGATTCTATGGTCTCACAATAATTTTCTTCAAAAAGTTGTAAAAGTAATTTTTGACATTTCGGAGATTATAGAAAATTGATATTCTATTCTATGCCTATTATCTTTTGAACCCTTTACGCTTTGTTATCTTTTAAGTAACATGTCATTGATGCTACCTACCATAATCAATAAACATTTTAAGTGTATTTATATGTAAAACCAATTAGTTTGAATAGTTGGTAATGGGAAAATCTTTAACTACTTCTAAATAAATGTGAGTCAAAAAATTTCTGGAGAAGTAAGAAAAGGAGAGTACGAAAAAACAAAGGAGAAAGAAAGTTTATGTAACCAAGGCAAAGAGACTCAGATAGAATTTTTCCTAAAGTAAAATATTTTTGGAAAATGGACAAAACGGCTTTCAGACAGTTTACAGACTCTTTAGTTTTTTTGGATATAGTTACTTGGTAGCATCTTTTCCGACCAATACTTTTTCGACCGGCATTCTTCTTCTCTCTCTCAGAAATAATTATATATTTTTTCAATATATAGCATAACTTCAGTTTCAATCTATAGTAAATTTAGATTGTACGGAAGGTTATACTCTGGTAATGTAAAATTTTTTATGAATCTTAGCAAATATGCAACAATATCAAACTTGACATATTGGAGGAATATTAAATGCATAAAAGTTACGACTGCTGAAGTCAAAACTTGTTGCTAGTAATTACTAATTAAATTCAATGATTTTCATATCAAAAACTTTACGAATTTGGAGAAGTTGGTGCTTGATATAAGAAATATCCATACCAATTAGAGCTTATTGGAACCTGTTTTGTCTCAGTCACATAAATATTGTCTATTTTACAGGCAAGTGAGTATATTATAATTCATGAAGCAAAGGTGCTATGAGCTTATTTAAGTAAGTTTAGTAAAAAGTGCTAAAGCAAGTAATATTTTACTAGAAGATATTTTACTCTGACTTTGTTCATGCCAGTGCTTAATAAAAGTTTTTCTGTCGTCAAAGGTAATGGTTGATATATTTTTCTTTTTTAAGAAAATGATAAAAATTAAGCAAAAAAAGAGCAACAGGAAAATGGGCAGTAAGAAAGGTCTTTATAATCTTCTTTATTTTGATTTACCTAACATTTTTTCAGTGTCTTCTTGTGGTGCGTTTATTTAGCATTGAATAACACTAGCTCTTAGCATTTATTAACTGCTGCCATTTTTTCTAATTTACACTTTTTAGAATCTAATGCCCAACTAGGAGCCGTGGCTTAATGGTTAGTGCAACTGCACCGTAAACAAGAGTTTCGGGTTCGATTCCCGGAGTGGGCGACTTTGGAATTTCACAAATGAAAAAGCCATTGGTTGGTGTCAGGAAGGGCATTCGGCCAAGAAATTCCCCACTGTCTAATTCAAGTCCATGTGAAGGGCACTGTCTGAGCCTCAGTTACTGGGAAAAAATGACGTTAAAAAACAAACAAAGAAAATCTAGTCCCTAACATTTAAAAAACAGAAGAATTCCCCTGTAACAAGAACATAAATAAACTTAAGCCACTGAAGGCAGAACAAGACCTTTTTCGGGGTTACCCCGTACAGAAATGATAGCTTTAAACTATTCACGAATGAGATATTATTGCAAAGCTGATATTTCACTTATTTTTCATTAATTGAGAGCTAAAAAATTATTCGATGACCTCAAAAATGTTTGGGTGTAAGTTAGCAAGTAGAAGGATCAGTTGACCAAGGATACTGCTAAAATTTGCACTTCTAGTATAATTGCAGAAGGGCACGAAAGCCCCTTTATATATTGAATAAATAGCTTTACACTTGACCAAATCTTTCACCAGAAATGACAAGCAAAACTAATTTACTAAAACCTTGATCAGTAATAGAGCATTTAAATAAATACACCCACATTAAGAGATATAAAATTCGAGTTCAAATAGTGATACAATCACAAATCAAATAACAAGAAATGTTCAAAGTTTAAAGAGATTTAAGGTTTAACGGGGGCATATATCTTATGTCCCCAAAGGCCAACATAGCATTGTGATAAAGCAACAAGGTTAGTAGCGACTTTAAAGTTACCCATTTTGTGGATATAAAGACCAAGATATAATTTTAAAATGCCAATGAATGAAATCATAAGAGAAGCATATTTTAAAACATAAATGTGTTTAATGACTTTGCTTTAATGGATATAAGTGAGAAGTTAAATTATACCATTCACCTCTTATGGTCTTGGTTACTCCTCAATTAATTACTAAGTAACAACTTCCCTACTATATTGTCTAATACAAAGTAGTTGAAATACTAAAAATAATCTTACACATTGAAAGCTAGTACAACATCCTTTAAAATGCCGTTACCAGATAAAGTAGCCAGTGATTTGTACTTAATCAAGCCTTTAACTCTAATTAGGAATATGAGTTATAGTTAGGTAGATTCCCACATGAAAAAATATTTACATTTTTGACTTTTAACGAGTGTACAGAAAGGTTTGAGTAAACATATTGTTTCTTATCCCCAGCAATATTTTTGTTNAACTTCCCTACTATATTGTCTAATACAAAGTAGTTGAAATACTAAAAATAATCTTACACATTGAAAGCTAGTACAACATCCTTTAAAATGCCGTTACCAGATAAAGTAGCCAGTGATTTGTACTTAATCAAGCCTTTAACTCTAATTAGGAATATGAGTTATAGTTAGGTAGATTCCCACATGAAAAAATATTTACATTTTTGACTTTTAACGAGTGTACAGAAAGGTTTGAGTAAACATATTGTTTCTTATCCCCAGCAATATTTTTGTTTCTTCACTGTGAAGTCTCTCCTGAAATAGCTGGTGCTTTCTCTTGAGTCTCGTAATGGTGTCATTATGTAGCTTATGGCGACTTTTGTACATAAAGGCTGCTGCCATAATACATTCTGTTTGTTGCAGTCACAAATGACTCATTGACTCATGTAGCTCGTAAAATTAATAGTTTCTCATTAAGTATTACTTTTTTTCCTGTTTTGAATGGAAAAACAATATAATTAACGACAGCTTGTATTTAAGTAATTTTAACAGTCTATATGTTTTTAACAATCGACGTGTACATATTGATTTTTGTTGTTTTTTATTACTGACCGTTCATGGAGAATAATTCATCGATACTGTTGTCGCTCCCTTTTCTCAGTACAACAAACATTGACCAGTTCTACATAAAACATATTCTGCTGTTTTTCATTCACATTTTGGAAATGACTGCAGTCTTTTTTAGAACTTCAAATCTCTTTCACATTTGCGACAATATCTCAAATGATATGGCAAACGTTCTCAGGGGCATTTCTTATTATCCATTTAATACATTCCATTCTGTTACATTCTTTTTATTTTATATGTTTTATACGTTTCTAGGGCTTGATATATATATAAAATATTCCTAACAAAATAATAGCACGTATTTGCCTGCGTCTATGTTTATTCACTTGTCTGTTTGTTTGTTTATTTCTCAACAAAACAACTAAAATAACTGAGAATTCATCTTGAAACTTACAGGCTATAGCAATACTGGTATACTAGAAACTGATTTTCTCTCTGAAACCTATTCATTTTATTAAGATGGCTCCCGTAACAAACTGGTATGGCAATAAAGGTATGGTTTGATACCTTCACAAGGTACTCCCTTCTGCGAATTAACTGGAACAAACACCAGCCTGCTTTGTTTCTGTAGTCAAACCAAAATTTTTAACTCAGGGCTGTCGTATGTTATCAACTGCGTGATTTTTTGCTGATGCTGGGTTAGTTGCAGGGCTGCACAGTGTTACTAATCTCATTTTGGGATTTGGAATTAATTTTGTGGCTTTTTATGAAATTGCATGACCGTTGAAATTTGGTACATCAGAGTGCTTTAAACAAATATATTCTTTTCCTCCACCTCAGTTGTTGCTTTGCCATTGCCTGGCACAGACATGACTTCTGGAAAGCAAACGAAGGTTGTACCGCCCCACGAACACACAAATTAGACTTATAGAAAGATTGCCGATATTGTTGGTGTCGTTAACCCTGAGTCGAATAACCAAGGCACAGATTCAGGCTGTATCGATTACACCTAAACGAAAAGGAAAAGGAGATCGAAAGAAAAAACAACGCCAAAAGACTCTGTGTTCCTTGTCAGGATAAAATAAAGGATCCTTGAAAGGAAAAGGACATCATAAAAAGAGATTTGTAGACGAAAGACATAAATGTTAGCTCCTCCAAGGTAGGAACAGAATTTCTGGCCGTTGGTCGAAAACCATGACGACCAATTAAAAAGGAACTCCTGACGAAAGCTATGAAGGCGAACTGGACAAAAGAACAATGGAGAAATGCTGTGTTTAGCAATGAGACCCATTTTTTTTGTCAATATTAATAGAGTTAGCGCATCCGTAGATCAAAATAAGAGAAGCTTTAGGAGTCGTATTCCAATAAGTGCGTTAAAATCTCCTCAAAAAAGTATTTTAGAATTGTTTTAGTTTTCATGAAGTTGGTATTCTGCAGATTGTTGAGACTATAATGCACGGACAACAGCGTATTGAATTCCTCTGAGGAGAGTCCTTCCAGAGCTAAAATCAGGGTTTCTGGAAGAGTCTAGTATTTTTTGTCAAGCTCTGCCTCTGTGCCATACACCGAAACTTGTAAAGGAATATATGGCCACTGAGCAAATCTCGGAATAAGACTGACCAGCAAACTCTCCCAAAGGCCAATCTGAAAACAAAGACTGTTGAATGGCTTGTAAGACGGAAAAAAAAATTGTAAGGAGTATTATCGACGTGTGGTACCATGATTATTAAACCAGTGAAGATTGTCACTACTACACTTAGTGCACTCTGAAACCTGAGACCTGCAGCGGCGGCTGGAACTGCGAACCAGTTACAAGGTAAGGTGTCGATTTAACTACCCGAACATTGCTGCTCAGGAAGGAGAAAGACAATCAGATAAAAGTTTCGAATATAAAAGTTACGGTGGAAAAAAGACTTTCTTGCGTTTGCAACCACATTAGCTAAAAGACGTTGTGAGTACCAGGTCAAGCGATATAGCAAAAATTTCCTGAGAAAATTTAGAAATTTTATCAGATTATGTCTAATAGTAAAGGGAGTAGAAAAGACCAAACCTGGTGACGGCATTATAAACAACAAGGTTTGCAGTCAAAGCAAGAGAGCGACCAAATAAAGCAGAGATTCGCCACTGAACCTGGTCAAAGAAACTTTAATGAGAAGATGTTGCACCTGTCCACACAACAGTATACCACTATATGTTACTTTCCTGGAAAGCAAAGAAGATAAAAGACAATATCTATGACAATATCTAAGTCTTATTCTTATAATAAAAAAGAAAGTTCATTTGACATTACAGCCTTTTTTTCTAGCTCTTTCATCTGGGCAGCATGTACATATTTTGCCACTAAGTCATAGCTACCTTATTGTAATTTGAAAATTGATTACTTTTCGGACTTTTATCCCAATTTCAGAGAAGATTACATAAATGTGTTTCTTGTTTGTTTCTCCACCCTTGTATGTTTGGTGATCATTATGTTGTTTTCCATCAAACTGTGCGTGTGACTGTGTGCGAGACAAATCTTAGGAATCAAAATAGAAGTTTAAGTCCAAAGATCACACCAGTAACATAATGTTAGTTCTGACTCCACGTCTTAAACCTCATGTCTTTTGAACATATAGGATGAGCTCAGGAGAAAAAAGTGACTAAGCATAATAGAAAAAAATTTCATTGTTGCAGACCTGGGAATCACTTCAATGTATTAATTACAGACAAGATAATAAGAAAAGCAAAGGTCATCACAAAAGGTAAGTCAATGCAATATGTACTTGTTGGCATCGCATGGTTGTTCTTTTTAATGGCACGCAGCATGACAACAAAAAACGATAGAATTGTTACCTTTCATTAAGATAAAATTATTCAACATGGAATACATAATACAAGATATACTGTCTAGGGTTAATGTCAGAGAGAACAAAAGATAGAAACAGAACAACACTTAAGTGATTTGTTGCACCAATTAATTTGAAAATTTTTCCATTTGATAAAACTATAAAAAATGATAACTCTGCTTTTGTTGGAATTTGATTTTTTTCTTTCTGTCAATTAGTTTTATTATCAAATATTTATACAGAATGAGTCATTTCAAAATTCTATGTATACACAATGTACAGTAAAATTTCTGTTTTGCAATGTGTCCTGTCCTATATACAAGAAAGATTAACAATAAAGTTAAAGTTTGTACAGACATTCTTTAACATATATTTTCCATTTGTCAGAATCCTCTTAAGCCGGGTGCCACTAAATGTCCTGTTTACTTAAAACTACTTAAAATGCGACTGGTTTCTACATGAATTCAAAACGTTGCTGAAAATTCTTTTTGTACCGCAAAACATTTGCGCTGGTCTATAAGAGACGTCTTGTCTACCATTATTTAAGAATAGATGTGAACAAATTTAAGTGCCGGTTTGTATACACTATGTACATTAAAATTTCTGTTTTGCAATGGGTCCTGTCCTAAATGCAAGAAAAATTAACAATAAAGTAAAAGTTTGTAGAGATAAAGACATTCTTTAGCATACATTTTTCATTTGTCAGAATCCTCTTAAGCAAAACGTCACTTAATGTCCTATTTACGTAAAACTACTTCAAATGCGACTGGTTTTTACTTAAATATAAAACGTTGCTGAAAAATTGAATTTTCGCATCGCAAAACGTTTGCGCTGCTCTATAAGAGACGTCTTGCCTATCATTATTTAAGAATAGATGTGTACAACTGTAGTGCCAGTTTGTATACACTATGTGCATTAAAATTTTTGTTTTCAATTGCGTCCTGTCCTAAATGCAAGAATGATTAACAACAAAGTAAAAGTTTGTAGAGAGATAAAGACTGAAAGATACAAAATAAATTTATTCGTATAACAATTTTAAAAATTTATCTTTTGGTGTAGGTGAGCCAGCTTTAGGAGTTTTTATTACAGCTACTTTCTCCATCGAAACAAAGATCCATTTTAACGATTCCAGAATTGTTTATAGTAATCCAAAGAGGACATTATTCTTCCTGATTGCATTTCTCATTACCCAAAGTACTGGTAAAAGTCACTGTTCAGATTATTTAGAATAACTGTTACTTTATAATAGTTTCAATAGACTTTATTCTTTATGGTGTAGCTACATTTTATTCTGAAAATGCAAGGTCTTTAGCCTCTTCTGAGCTCCGACTCTGATCATCCACGCAGACAGAGCTTATGGCACAATATTTATTACCATTTAATAGAGGAAAGCCTCAAAACAAAGACCAGGAAACATAGGCTATATAAAAGCCTTAGTTACCTTTTGGTCTTGCTGGATTCCCTTGTCAGACACACTATTTGAAGTAAGGCAATTAACGTCTTGTGAAGGGAGGAAAAGTAGAAAGATCTTTGTTATTTTACCCTATTTTACAGTAATTTTTTTCAGTACATTGCTGCGAACAGGAACTGATGCCTTGCCTAGTTTTAAATAGTTTTCTAATCAGAATATGTCTTCCTTAGAAATTTCACAGGTCAAGTGAGCTCTGTATTGTCAAAAAATTCCAACTGCATTATGATAGGGTGATTAAAATCTCCTTTTAACTAGTAATTACTGGAGGGCAAAGAAACAAGTTTAAAACCAATAAGATTAAGAGGATTACAAATTACCATGGTAAAAATGACGTTTTGAAAACCCCACAGGGCCACAGGACAATTAAAAACCTTGATCCAATAAACAATAGAGATCTTAAAAAACGAAGGTATTGGCTCATTAATTAAAAACTTGGAGACAAAATAAAAACACCGGCATATGGATTAAGAATAGTTATATTCTTGTGAAAGGAGAACCAGTTGATAGCATAAAAGAACAAAGCAGAAACACTTCACGCTGGGAGCCTTTTGTGCAAGATTTCAAGAGTCAAGAGTTTGACTGTGCATTGCTTGTACTTGATAGATAAGTGTATCACTTCAGAATGAGGCAGAAAAGACTGCCTCATCCTTAAAAAAATGCAGAGATAAGTTTGTATCTATGTTTTTCATTGTCAAATTGGAAGAGTAAAACAAAGTAAGCTGATCTTTTAATAATAGAAATTATCTATATTGAACAGGAAAGCGATATTCCAAACAACTAATTAAGTTAAATTGAATTTAATGAACGTTATTTGGTATTTAATTAGCTGAGCACCTAAATAGAAAAAGCAGTTGGTATCAATAATTACTTTGTATTGGTGCTAAAGAAACAAATAACTTAATTTTGATTTCTTCCAGTGCGGTTTTAATTTGAATTAGCGTTTCATTTTTTGACATTTAATATAGCCGTTATTAACAAAAAACAAAGTAAGTTGGTCAGAATTAGAAGCTGTATTGAGACGTTATTTAATATTATTACTGGTAAAATGGAGACCTCAACAAAAGCGACGGAACTATTTAAAAAAACTATTTTCCTGGGAGTTCTCAATGCTAACTTCCTTACAACCAAAAGAGATTTGAAAAACAATCTCAAGTTACATGAAATAAAACAATCGATAGGCAAACAGTTTCGAAGGGAATATTATTAACGTATTCTAGGGCTCAGACAATCGAATAGGATTAAAATATGTGTTTAGAACGAAAAGAGAAGTAATATGCCAGTAGTACTGTTAATGATATTCATGTCATAATCTTTCTTCTCATGCTGAAACATTTTTGTCTCCTGCAACTCTTCTGTTTTTCACATATTGTTTGGTCATGCAGTCCAATAATCCTTCTGTTCCAACAGTAAAATAATACCTCGTTCCATGCTAAAATCATATATATAAATTTTTTTTAGCTATCAGGTCATCTTATTTATACGAATATTTGAAGAAAACGATATTTTTATCTTTATAATCAACAATTATTTCTGTATCATAATAAAAACTTTGAAATACATTATTCAATATTTAGTTCCCTAATGCCTCGGATAAGCTCCATCCCATCCCACCCCCTTCAACCTTCAGAAACGGACGCTTATTCGTTCGAAATTTCAAAAAATATAAGTGGAAAACAATTCAAAATAGATTGAATAAACAACACAGTTTCATTATCATTTTTATTTTCTACAATTTATCATGTTTATACTTTGGAAACTTAAAAATAGGTTCATGTATTCTAATATCAATCCCTTTGTTCTTTTCTTTGAGATTATCAAACAAAACCTTGGCAAAATTCTGATCGTTTGTCACTGCCGTGTATTTGGCTTGAACCATCAAACCAATCTCTCTTTTTTTTGTCAACCACAACTGCTTTTAGTTCTGTTCTTTTCTTACTATCGGTGGTGAGTAAAAGCGACAAGAGTCGCAATAACTCGTTAGGAACATGTCCTGCTAAAACATGTTCACCATCTGCAAGTTTATATACGCCCAGCTCATGTTTATGATATGTTCGTGCTTTATCCCTTGGGTCCGGTTTGCAAAGTAGTTTCTCCCCAATGACTGGTGACTAACAATCTTTGTAAATGTGGTGACCTCGAATAGGGCAAGTAAACTCAACTTTGTACATCATTGATATTTTGGAAGCGTTGCACTTGATCACTCCATCTTATCATTCAAACCACCAGAAAATATCGAGAAGAAATGAAGGCATTGCAATGGAAAACAAAATTATCACGAGAATCCGAACGTGATTTTCAAACACGACGTTCGAATGAACACATGCAAAACAAAAGCTCAACCTTGTGTATATTGAATTAAGATTGCAAACGAGGAAGATCTTAACGATGTGTTTAGTACTTCACACAAAGGGAAAAACTCTTCGAAGTTTTAATGCATCATTCAAATTGAAAGTGATCCTACATGCGGAGCATTCCTCCAAAAGTTCTGCTGCTCACCATTTCGATATTAATAAAGGAATGGTAGTTCGATGGATCAACAATGACAGTCAAATCCAGGAGCAAAAAACACAAAATCACGGAAAGGAAAAGAAAAGACTCTCTGGAGAGGGAAGAAAACCGTTGAGCGAAAAACTACAAAACTTGGTTTTGGAGTGGGTTTTAGATCGATCGATCTTCCTTTTGTTTAGGGAGATGGGAGATACATCTTAATTTTTTTAAAATCTGAAAGATTTTTTTCCAAGCAAAGGATGGTGTGAAAAATTCATCATAAGGAACGGGCTGTCCTCAAGAAGAAAAACATCTGTTTGACAAAAAGACCCAGACATTGTTATAGGCTTGTGGCGTACGTTTTACGAATTCGGAGGTTAAGGCTGCAACACAATTATGCCATGAATAACATTTATGCAATGGACGAAACTCCTGTTTGGCGCGACAAGGTTTCAACCTCCACAGTCGACCAAAAAGGATCCAAAGATGTCCACTTGAAGTCAACAGGTCATGAAAAAAGTCGTGTCTCAGTTTGTTTAAAAAATGAAGGCCGTTCGGAAAAATGAAGGTTTTCAAATGAACAAAGAGAGATGTAAAAAAAGATGTACGGAGAATTCGGTAGAAAATGTGTGGTCACGTCTTTATCTAACGTATGGATGAATACCGAATTGACAAACAAGTGGATAAACAATTTTCTAGAAACTTTCTCCTTCAGGAGACGTTTATTGGCTTGGGATATCTACTCCTGTTACATTGAAGAATCTGTATCCGATTCGTTAAAGAGCAAAAATACAAAATAAGAAAGCAAAATAAGAGACTCACACGTTGTATCCAAACACCGGATGTGTGTTGGAATAAACCTTTCAAGCAGTATTGTACCGAACTGTACGACGAATGGCTCGCTACCAAAGAATTAAATGAAGAGACAGCTTGTGACAATCTGAAAGCACCTCCGAGAAAAGAAGAAGTTCCGTGGATTCTGAAATCCAGGGAAAAGTTGACCAAGAAATGATTCGAGATTCCTTTATTTCTTGTGGAGTGACTTGTGTTACCGATGGAAGCTAAGATGACGACTTGTTTCAAGGAGGGGAAGCCTTGATACAAAGGCCGTAAAATGTTGGAGGAGGAGTTCGCATACATAAACTCGGAGGAAGAAAATCCTTTTAATGTTCATGATATTGATATCACTGACGCTAATCCAGAAATGTTGGTTGTCGAGAAAGAAAATGAGGGTGATGAATATTTGGAAATAAATATTTGAATGCTGTATTGATCATTTCAATTATAAAGACACATTTCTTTTATTTTGAATTTTTGACTTGCTTTCAAGCCTATTTATCAAATGAGTGCCCCCTCGAATAAGCACCCACCCCGGAGTCTCAAAATTTAAATAAGTGCCCGTGTGCTTATTCGAGGAATTACTTTAGTAACAAAGCTGTAAAAATTTAAACATACTTCTAAAAAATAAAATACAAAAGTGTAACATAAATTTTTAATTGATTAAATAAGATAAACAGATAAATGAGTGAAATCACATTGATAAGATTAAAAGTTCAGGTTAAAATAGAGTGAAACCTGCTTTCCAGGAATTTTCAATTCATTAACCTTTTCAATTGATTAAGAAAAAACTTTTTCTGTTTCCTATTATTTTTTTGCTTTTTGGACAGAACTAAACTTTAACTAGAGAAATGAGTAAAATCACATTGATAAGTTTAAAAGCTCAGATTAAGATATTAAAAGAAGCATGCGTCCGAGCAATGGATCCGAAAAGAAAAAGTCCACCTCTGAAGATTGGTATATTTGTGGCTTTTAACACGATTGTTAACAATGATTGTCAGAAAAAGTTCAGGTTCACGTGAAGTTGCCAAAAATGTCAGGATAATAAAAAATATAACTCGAAGGAGATAGGTCATATTTTTACGCAGGACATTGAAAACAATTTTGGTAGATGATGCAATATTTATTTTCGGAACGAGTTCGTAAAGATTTATATGATTTAGATTCCTATTTTGGTAACCCGTTGTTCTGTGATTCAATAGTTTTGACAACGGCAAAAACAAATGACCTGAAATACATGGTATTTGGTATCTTATCCACAGACACCATCTTCTGGTTTTAAGGCTGTTTGGTATACATTTTCCATTTGCCAGAATCCTCTTAAGCAGGGTGCCAATAAATGTCCTGTTTAGTTAAAACTACTTAAAATGCGACTGGTTTCTAATTAAATTTAAAACGTTGCTGAAAATTCTTTTTGTACCGCAAAACATATGCGCTGGTCTATAAGAGACGTCTTACCTATTATTACTTAAGGATATACGTATACAACTTTAAGTGTCGGCTTGATACCAGGCACTAAGACGTAAGTCCTTAAGACTAATAGAAGAAAGCGTGCCAACTATTTAAACAAAAATAATCTGCCTATTTTGCCTATTGTCAAAGGCGTAGAACAAAGTTATTTACCAAATTGTGATTCGGCTGTAATAGAACTTTTATTGTTCTCGTAACAAACCTGTCAACAAAACTGGGAGAGTAAGGTCTGCTCCCCTTAGGAGCATCAGAGACCATAGACATCCAGTTCTCATAGTCTGTACTTCTCAGGTTAAATAGTTGTCTGTTCTCTACAGTTGTTCTAGGCAGCCAATCACAAAGATAAAGGGTTTTCCTTGATCCTCCTTTCGGTTTTCTTATTAATAAAATATAGCTTGATTTGTCATTTTGAACTCTTAATCTATATGAACATCAACCAAATAGCTTTCTACCAAAATAAACACTTTTTCAACTCCGACATTTATGATACCCACCTGTATAGGACTACCAACTTTATTTATCATTAGCTCTTTCCTTCTTTTCACACCTATCCAGCCTTTTTTTTACCCCACCACTTTTTCTCACTTTTATTTATATTTGCAGATTTCTTGTACAATTTCACATATCCTGTTAGGTGTATAGCTTTTAAATTTTAACAATATTTACTCTCAATTTCCTTAATATTGACGTAATATATATTTTGGTCCTATTTCGTATCTGAGTTGCAGAAGAGGAAAAAAAGCGTATTATTTCTTAAGTGAGCTTAACTCAGAAAAAAACTTATTAGATATGATCACGAGTTACTTCTTTAAACCATAATATCAACACTATTCCATTTATGTAACAATTGCTTTGCAAAAAAATTCTTATTTATATTTTTAGTGTATTTAAGTATAGAATTTGTAAAAACTTGTTCCATTCAGTTTGGTGTTTACTGTCTTCTTCTTGAACGTTTTATCCAATATTAATCGAAACAGCTTGTCATTTGAAGTTTAAGGCTGAAGAAGGGCAACTTCTCATTCCTCGTCAAATGATGAGTCGAGGATGATTTCTCCACTTTGATTTCTATTAAACTCCCGTTTCACATCTCAGGGATTGAAAAAAGCAACAGAAAAATCATATGAAGGCTAATGAAATCATAAGGAGGCAAGTCATTAAGATGAAAAAGGAAAATTTTGCTGAATAACTCAGTAGATACTTTCCTTTCTTTGCTTTGGAGAATTGATGGTGCATACACTTCTTGTGAGGTTACTTGGCAACTATCTCCTTTTAAAAAATTTTTTAGTCATCAAACAATATAATATAAAGAGCTACAGGTAGTGTTTTTGAATACATTACCCACTTTGTCAAACGAAAAGAATTTCTCCTTCGAACCATAAATCACAGAATAAATATAATTGAAAAAAATTATTTTATTATCTAAATTGCTGTTTAAATTAGTTCATTTTCAACTTTGTTCACCATGTTCACCTTGTCTGCCTTATTCCATTGCTGGTGTCGATATTAGATACCACGGTTGACCACTGTTTCCTGTGTAGAGCCATTTCTGCTGTAATGTCATATTTTCGCAGATCAGAGTTGATCTTATCCATCCATCTCAATTTAGGTCTAACTCATGGACAGCTACACCCAATCTTCATTTCCAGTGAAGTTCTAGTTATGTGGTCCTTATCTCGTTGAATAATATGATCATACCATGACAAGGGGTTCAGTAATATAGCTAGTGATTGGAGTGTATTTCACATTGTCTCTGATTGTATCATTTCCTGCGCTGTCTTCTCTGGTCAGTCCCAGACTCTATGAAAGCATTTTCATTTCGGTAATATGGAAGCGTTCCTCCTCTCTTTGAGGCAAGGCTCAACACTTACTACCATATATTATAGCTAGTCTTAGAACTGTTTTTGACAATTTGTTCTTTACTTCTACTGGCACTGACTCCTGACAGGTCTCTCCATCTAGACCAAGCTATTCGGACTCTTGACTCCATACCTCTGACAAATCTTCCCTCCCCACCAATTACCAAACCAGGGTATTTGAAATGACTGACAGTTGGCAAACTTTCTTCTTAAAGTTTTACTATATTCTAATTGTGTGGCGGTCCCAAATATTCCCTTTTCTTTCTGCACACAATGTTTCTCCTACTATGACCAAGTCATCTATGAATAACATCTTGTCCTAACCTTGGTCTTAAGATTCTTGTTTATGTCCTTAACAATTCGTACATCGCTCTCTAGTTTTCCTCTCTTTCTCATAGCCCACCACATCAGATATTTTGGCACTTAGATATTAGCTTTATCTAGGTCTAAAAAATCCATGTTGAGCTACCTCTGCTCCTCTTTATACTTCTCCTGTAGGATTTTAAGATCAAATAATGTATCCATAGTCTATCGTCCACTTCTAAAGCCAAAATGGATATTTTCGAGCTCAACTAAATCTCTCAGTCTTTGATCTATTATTCTTTCCCATAATTTCATGGTGTGTGACATCAATTTAATACCTATATAATTATCGCAGTCAAGTATAGAGCCCTTGTTATTATAGAGTTGGGACAGCTCACTAAGCCTCCATGAATCTGGTACACCAGTTGATTACACTTTGTCAAACGTGTGTTCCAAGAACAAAACTCCCTGATCACACAATGGTTTCCAAACTCAATAGGTAAAAGGTCAGGACCGTATGCTTTACTTGCCTTCATCTACTTTGTCATATATTATTAGATAAATATCCTCATCTACACATGACACTTGTGAAATAGGTTTGATTGGATTGTTGATATCCAGTAATTCTGAGAAGTATTCTTGCCATCTTGGTTTAATCTTATCTTCTTAAGTCAGTGTGGTAATAATTTATCTGGGTGTTATCGGTACAGGAAAAGATTGAATAGCTTAGAAGGAACGATAGACGTTTGCCATACGCTGCAAGGGCGTATTCATATGTGTGTGTCCATCTGTGTATGTGTGTGTAGAGGGTGGGGTAGGGAAAGACCAAGGAAACCTGAAGGATTATAAAGGTAATAGTGATAAAGTAAAATGGAATAAAATATGAAGTGGTGCATTAGGTGGCAAAATACTTTGCCTTAACTATATATTTTTTCAAATTAAAGTTAAGATTAACAGAATTTAAGGCTAAGAGTATAAATTATCCTTTGAAAAATGACGAGGGGTGGGTGTTTGTAATTCGCTGTCGATAATGATGTCATAGGTAGTGTTGAAGAACAACTGTGCATTTAAGTTGTTCGTTGGATTTATGGTACCACTACTGTTAATTGATACACCAACAAGCTACGCAGTTTAGTGAGAACCTCATAATTTCAATCCACAAGATGTTCATTTGATAAAGTTGGTATTTTGATGCGACAAAATTGTGTTTTGAGCAAGGTTAATCACCATTCACAAGTTACCTAATAGTTTTATTACAACTTCATAATTTCTGTGGAAATTTAGTAATTTCTGTCATAAACGATCAGGAAAGCAAAAACTACAGCCAATGAAGCAACAGAGTATAGCTTTACTGCTAACTCGTTGCAGGTAAAAAAGTTAAATTTAGAAAGAGTATGTTACATTGGAGCTTTATTTCCTTTTGTACTGAACCCGAAGAAGATGTTTTCAAGCAAATTTGCTAACTGTCTTCTGGTTGTTAGTATAATGCGTGAGACCTTGAAGACCTTGAAGGGAGTTCAATAGTCACTTGGTTACTGTACATACAAATTTTAACTACCAAATAAAAACAAAATGACTTTTCCAGAAAATAACAACAATAATTTGATTGCAAGTATAGGAAATCCTTTTCTCAAACACTTGACTGATGCTCAGCGTCAACGTTGCGGTTAAAAGCTTGTACCTCTCTAATTGATAAACAGATAAGGACAGATTTTAAGTTAAATACAGTAGATAAAAAACCAACTGGGAATGGCTTGTTCTCAGTGTACCTCTCCTAGCTACAGGGGTTATGATACCAAAGAAGAGGAGATCAAGATATAGGAAAGGAATATCAGCACCCAAAATTATTACTTACAACTATCATTATTTTTTCAAAATATTCATTTATTCTCTTCTTTTATCCTATTGCTTTTAGCCTTTAAGCAAGTAAAAGCTGAATACACTTTGTTACAATAAATACATCGACCTATGAACTTATCGGTAACATATCATTTCAAGCAAATGCAGCAAATGTTCAAATAATGGTATGGTTTAATGATCTCTGAACTGAAAAAAATGAGCAAAATTTGTCATTTCTATTTCATTAGTTTGAATTATTTTTAATACAAAGGTTGGTATAGACTAAACCCCAAAATTTTATTTGAAGAGCATTCAGAGTAGGTAAATATGGATTAATATAATATCAATATTTGACGCTTTAAATTTCCATTTTTTAATGACACAGTGAAGGATATGCAAGCACATTTCCTATAAATACTTCTTCATTCCATCCTATCATCCTCTTTCTAATCGCCACAATAAAACCCCGAAAATCCGCAATCAAACAGAAGGTAAGGATCTCCTATTTCATATTTAATATTTAATCTTGCTTAACACTACGTATTATATCAGTTATCTAATCCCCAGAAAAATACCTTTTTTTGTTTTTATTGCTGAAATGTCCATTTAAATTAACATATTTTACTTTGAAACGATTTCATCAGACTACCTAAGTGATTGTGATAAAAACTGAGAACTAATTCTATGGGAATGTAAGTTAAACGTACTGTCTGTCGGTAGGCTGGTTGGCTTTTTTTATCGTGCAGTGACAATGTTTTGTTATATATATATATATATATATATATATATATATATATATATATATATATATATATATATTGTGACAGCAATAGAGGAAATGAAATTTATAAAAACAAATCTGTAGGCATTGTTAATTTTAAACCATAGTTTTACTTGTATTTATAAAAATACTTCTATTTATGCTGCTACAGAAAAACAATTGCTGAGAAAGTACTTGCGAAATACATACACTACTGCTCTGCATGAACTACTGTTAAAGGTAGATTGAATTGCTGACTTAAAAGATAAAAAATACGATCATTGCAATGAAATTTTTAAATTCTAGTTTTACTGTCCTTAGGGACATTAAGTTCGGTAAATTTAATATCTGAAAAGTAATTAATCCTCCTCCACCTTCCACCTCTGTGTTTGTGTGCGTCTCTCTCTCTCTCTCTCTCTCTCTATCTATCTGTATATCTCTCTGTTTCTGTCTCTCTGTTTCTGTCTCTCTGTTTCTGTCTCTCTGTTTCTGTCTCTGTCTCTCTTTCTCTGTCTGTCTGTCTCTCTGTCTCTGTCTCTGTGTGTGTCTCTCTCTCTCGCACACACACATTCTCTCTAACTCTAACTCTCTCTCTCTTTCTCTTTTTCTCTGTCTCTTACCTCTCTCTCTCTCTCTCTCGTGCTCTTTTTCCTTTTCTTTTCCTCATATGTACATACATCTCTTTTACTCATATATTTTGGACAGAATATTTTACTTTATTGCCTTTATTGAGTTAGTAGCACCTTAGAAGAGTAGAAACCTCTGCCTTGATGGTTCTAATTTTTGCGGGTATCAATTTTCGTGAATGGTCGTCATTTAAATACTTGAGCGATATTAATCTTGCAAATTTGTTCGAAACGTGCCCAAGCCGACAAAATTTGTACCCACGAAAATTAATATCCTTCTGGTATTCCTTCCAAACACAAAGGCAGCGGAAAACTTGTTTTTCTTCTTCTAAGAAGCCGAAAATATATTTTGGTCACAATATTACAAGAATATATTTAGTTCTTGATATTCTACCACTTTTATGTAAAGATTTAAATTAATTTTATTATAAATAAAATTTTCCCCAGTCGATATCCCACACATCTTTAAAAACAATATGACTTTTTATTTCAGCAGCATTTTGTTTCAGGCCTACCTTCATCATTTAAAAGTTGCAGTGTTAAAACGGTATTTATAAGGAGGCAAGACCATTTGTGTTAGATATATTTCGTTGTACGATATTACTGCCGTTGTTCACAGGAAATAAAATTGCATTCAACTATAAATCATTTGTAACTTATTAAATGTTGCTGGCTATAGAATTGCTACTCAACCATTTTTATACCACAGAAGAGTCTTTGTATGGATCATAGTGCATAATTGTAATATATTAATAAATGTATTTCATAATTGTAATTCTATAGCACGAAGAAGCATTACAACTTTTTTCAACTCAAAGTAATTATGAAAACTACAATTTGTTGCATACCTTTCATGAAATAGTAAATTTTGGTAGTCCCACACTATTAAACTTCCTTCTTTCTCATCCAAATTTTTGCATTACAAGTACTGTAATACAAAAAATTCAAGACAATTAAAATGTTCATTTACCAAACAGCCTACTACTAAATATTTCCCATTTTATGTAAAACGTTAAATGGTAAGAAATGCTCATTTTATCCGCTATCAAGAACAAAAAGTTACCCCCTTATTTTCATTTTCTTTTAGGAAAAATGAATTTCTGCTTTGCAACACTTCTGCTGTTGGCATTTTTTTCTGCAACAAATTCTGAATGCCCTGCTGGCTACTCTAAGTTAGTAAGTGAACTATTAATCATTATTACTGAAATTATATGTTATTTATTAAATTGATTCATTTATTTTAGGAAATAATGTTTATGTCTTAGTATATAAATAGATTTTACTTTATACTAATTTAAGGGTTTGCTTTATTTGTACAATAAATTGTCCCAAGGTTTTTTATCAATATCAGGTGTAAATATTTAATGTAAAAAGTGTAAAAATTTTTAACTTTTTTTCCTTTCGAGAATAAAACTTAGAAACTCGTTTGTTACTGTGGGATTGTTTAAAAGACTGTTATGTGACTCCTCATTAGAGCATATGAATAGATAAATTCTATTTTCAATTTAAAAGTACGATATTATGTTCCCCAATATATTTTCTTGAAATTTATTTACAAGAGTACACATTTAATTACGAATCAGACTCCGTCTTTTCTCTCTAATAATCTTGAAAATTCTTGAATTTATGGACTCAGTGGAAGCCATTGATGTAAGATATATATCATGTCGTGAGTCATAAGCTTTTTCCCAGCTACGTTCCGAGAGATACGTCTCCCATCGTCAGCCTGACGATGGAAGAAGAATCTTTCGATCCGTCTTTTCTCCTCAATCGTTCTATCTACCGCCCTCTACTACTGCTTATCTTGGAAGGGAAGAGCAAAAATATTTGGGTTTTTTTATGTCTTCCAACTGAACTGTTTCAAAAAAAATACCAAAATTACGTTGGAAAACAAAATGTGCAATCTAGTCACTTTATCTAAAGCGAAATCTAGTTTCATAAGCCTTCTTGTTAAAGAGAGAAGATTAGAACTGATGAAGTATATTACAAAAATTTCAACTTTTCGTTCTACTAAAGTGAATTAAATTGGGTAACTCAACTTAGCAAGAGAAAAAGTGGTCGAACTAAGAAAGTTTATACATCTACTGTTGTTGAAGACCTTCGTCTGGGAGGCAAAAATTGATTACAGGTACAGCAATCGGCTGCAGCCCGACACAAATGGAGATGAGCTGTGGCCAGTTGTTGCTCAGTGGCTGGAGGACCAAGTTCGGGAGGCAGGCAGGTAGGCAGGTAGATAGGTAGGTTGACAGGTAGTAAGCATTTAATGCTTACAGCTTAATAATCAAAGCAAATAGGATTTGTGTCAATTTGTGGCGATTAAATTTCGTACTAAAAAATGTAGGTAACAAGCTCTTTATCAGTTGTTGCAGTTGTTGTGCTTTTCTATCTAAAAACGTGGGAAATAAAACTTTTCGGACATATTAAATGATAGCGTACAGAAAATAAAGGTATAGAATCGGCAAATTAGGTGTATAGGGTAACGCTAAAAAAAGAGGGTAGAGAGATACGTTGTACCTTTTCGTGTGTGATATTAACTCCGAGTGTTCTTTAACACTACGCCTTTATAGAAACAACATAACTTATATTGTCAAAGTTGAATATAATTTAACTTCGTGTCTTCGTGTTTTACAAAAGTGGAGGACAGGTCATTAATTGAAGCGACGAAGAGGACGTCGTTCCATCATATCATATTACGCTATAACCCGTATATACTGACAAATCAGCAAGATATGTGTTTGGGTTTTTTTCAAAGTTCGTGACCCTCTTGTCAACAGGAAGTAAATTTCCTTTGTTCTTTTGTTGAATGCATAATTTTTCACCGCATGGTTTCAGAGACTTCTTATCAATTTACATTAGAACATAATTATTTTTCTCCGGTTTTGCAACAGAAAATAAACAACGCCTTGTCATAAACGAAGCCTCAAACAGAGTCCCCTTTACTAAACGCCGTCCCTCCTAATAAATACAACCAATACCAAATAAAATAGTTGCCGTAGGATTTAAAAGACAAACTACGGTAATTATTTTTTAATTTATATTACATATTATTATTCATAATACAATTTTGTATTTTCCTTCTTCCATCATCATCGTTCTTAACCAGACTTGATTTATAGAACACGTAGAAGGACACAGTCACACCCTTACGCACGGACATTCCCAGTCATACAAAAAGAAACAGCATAATCGAAAGTCATTCCTTTTTTAATGAATTTAAAGTTAGAGTAAATACCATGCAGGTACGGAAACTGGGGTGAAACTCCACTCACCTACATACAACTTCTTAAGTAAAATATTCACTGGCAAGCATTTCAAGTTACACAATCATGGTTGAAACACTGAATGTCAAAGGTACTGGCTTGTGTGGTGCAGCTCCAGGTTTCATACCTGCAAGGCATGAACCCTAATTTATTCGTATAGTATCACAAGTTTGGATAGCAATGATGCTGTTAATAATAACTACTGATAAAAACATTTTCAACCCTAACAACAAATACTGAATCCTGCCTGACGTATCAGCAGATATATGCCCAATGGCATCTATTTAAATGCAATCTCAATCTGCTTCTCAGATGTATTATAGAATATATTGTTTAATAGGCAAACGCTGCCGCGCTTAATTTATTTACCAAAAAATTATCAGTTGTTACCAAAGACCTCAGTAAAAGAAAGAAGAATATATTAGCCTTGAACTAAATGCATTTAACTTAAAAACAACTTGTATGATTGAAGTAATCTCTACTCGTACATTTTACAATGTTTAAAACGCCAATGTAAGTCAAACTTTGCTTTTGTCGGGCCAGGGGTGCGTCCTTAGTGACTACCACTGTAATGGCAAACTAATGACCACTGTCCAACCTCTCCACTAAAACTTTCTACAAAAAGGAGATTTCAAAACCTCTCCGTATTCACTTCTTCTTATTCTTATTCTTCTTCTTCTTCTTCTCCTTTATGACTGCTGGTCCTACATTGAAGGGTCAGCCGCCCTGGTCTTCCTTCTCCAGGTTTCTCTTTCCAGGGCCTCTTCCTGATGAACGCCGACGTAGCTCATATTCTCGTTCACATTAACTCCCGATCTCTTCTTTGGTCTTCTTGTAGGCCTTCTTTCTAGTACTATACTTTCCAGAGCCACTTTTACTGGGTATCCTTCTTCCCTCCTCCTCACATGTCCGTACCATCTCATTCTTTTCTCCTTGACCTTCTCATTGACGTCACTCACTCCCAGTTCCCTCCTGATGTCAGTACTTCTCCGTATCCACATTCGTCTTGATTAGAGATTATTGCAGGGTTTGTCCTTTCTTCTGGATAATAGGTAGATGAAGTAGTGAAATATCTTAAAATTAAGACCCTTTGCATCTACAAAAGATTGTATTGCACAATAACTACCAAATTGTATGTTTTGTTGATATATTGGGTTGTTTAATGAAAATAGACCCTTCGCTAATAAATTGGCAAGATAATATNTCCTTGACCTTCTCATTGACGTCACTCACTCCCAGTTCCCTCCTGATGTCAGTACTTCTCCGTATCCACATTCGTCTTGATTAGAGATTATTGCAGGGTTTGTCCTTTCTTCTGGATAATAGGTAGATGAAGTAGTGAAATATCTTAAAATTAAGACCCTTTGCATCTACAAAAGATTGTATTGCACAATAACTACCAAATTGTATGTTTTGTTGATATATTGGGTTGTTTAATGGAAATAGACCCTTCGCTAATAAATTGGCAAGATAATATTTGTTCAGAACTCATTGAGTTCGATGATTGATCCCCTTAACATTGAGAGGTCTAAGGACTTGACCAAAAGATAATCTGCTTTGTTTACGAAAGCAGAGAGTTTGATTTCCAAAAGAGCTATTGATTTTATTCTTCTAGAATAGGAAAATAACTATTTATATCCGTGCAAAGCACAAGTGTTCGAAAAATTACTTCTTGTAAGTGCATTCTACAGAAGATATTTTAATACTTTGGTCACAAATACAAGTTCTATCTTTATACTATAACGAATAGGACTAGAAAGTGAGAAGATTAAAGAGAAAAACGTCAAGGCAGTGAAAACTACGAATAGTCATCATCATCATACCGTATCGCGCCAATGCCGAGTCCATTTCAGGACAGTGTTTATTATGTCCCTGAGCCCTTTGACAGACCAATTGAATGCCTAACGAGCATCTATTTAATATGTGTTCAACTTTATGGTTTATTGCACAACAAATATTTTCAGAGCTGAGGATACATCTCTACTTGTGGTAGTTATTCATACCCCTGACAGCTTTTACCCTTGCCTTGTTTAGAGTAATCTAGTCCCTCACAGAGGGGGGATATTCCTGTAGGAACCTTTCATTAATGTTACAAGAAGATTTTCATGTGGCCAGTGATCACTTTCTTTCCACTTCTTAAGGCTGTGCGCTGCTGCTTGAGTCAGCTCTAGTTCGTCCTTTGCAAAACTCCTGGGAGATTGGAGTATTTTTCTTACTTCCTGGTGGCTATGTACTGGATGTCTCATATCGTTGATTTTCATTAACTTTTCCATTTTTTTTGCTGTCGTTTTTTGTCGATTATAGAGTAGAGTAATACAGACTACTGTATTGGGATTGTTATGAAATCAATTATTATCCGACTTGCATTGCTTACCTCCATATCTACCTTTTGTTCATGGCATTATCGTACAGAGCTATAGCAGTCTATCTTAAGGTCTCTGAGTTTTCCCCGTCAGGTGTTTGCTAGGCTGCTTAGCAGGTTGTTTATGGTAGAGATTTTATGTTGCAAGTTTTTTTGTGCTCTTTCAATTAAAGAGTCCTACCGAGTGTGACCCCTGGGTAAACTGGGAAATAGATGAAAAAATCCTAATAGCACAGTATATATTGTATTTTCGCATTATGAGGGCATGGAACACAAGACTAAGATTTAATTCATAACTTATAAATTAAATCTAAGTCTTTGAATCATGTGTAAGCAATAACGATGGAGGGCAATGAATTAATGAAGTAATGAAAATCAGAAAAAGCTGAAAAGATATTGAAATTAACTGAAATAATCTATTTTTAAAATATCTATTGTTAATGTTTTGCTTGAATGATCTTTCTTATGCAGGAATGCTCACGATACTCTCTAGTTGAGAGTGCTTTCTTCAAAGCATCAACGGAAGCTTCTACCGCAATCATCAATGCAGTTTTATCATCATCTGCACGTTCTAGTAAAATTTATCAAGCTGCACTAAAAATTTTTGAGCAACATGCCGCTGTTGCATTAAAAACCAAAAAGCTCTCCCAAGAAGAAGCTGATCTTATGATAAAAAGTACGTAAATTTATCTTTGTTCTCTTGAAATCAATATTTCATTTTTATAGCTTTTTATTGATAATGTGTAGGATTCAAATCCGCCATACGTCAAAGGTATATGAAACCCAGAAGCTGTGTATAGATTTGAAACAGAAAAAAATATTTGCTTTCAATTTTTATTTTTCTCATATAATTATTAACTTATTCTTTACTAATTAAACCTAACAATAAAATGTAAATATATGCACATTGCTTTGAGTTTATGGGGCCTTTCCCCAGTTAAGGTTATAGTAATATGATCAATCATACTTATGAAAAAAGGTCAAACGTCTCTGCAATCCATACTGCTTTTGTGTGCCTCTTAGTAGTGTTTGCTATCCATAATAAAATTATTAAGTGTTTACTATTGTAAGCTGTGCATTAAAAAATACATGCATAAATAAATATTTATTGTATTTTTAAAAAGAATCATGGCCACACTGTTTTATTCCTGCAAAAGAAGGTTCTGCTGTAGGAGGTTTATTGTTTAACATTTTTTTTACTTGCCATGGCAGTAACAAGATAACACATTTTATTTGATAAAGTGGAAGATTGTTTAAAAACCCAACCAAATAAGAAACCCATATACCCATAAACGTCTTTGTAGCTAAAAAGTTTGAAATAGCAGTGTTAGCAGCATTTAAAAACATATTATAGCATGCATATTTTTTTATTGATGTTTTACCCACTTACAGTAAGACACTGCTTTTCTTTAATATTCCTGAACAGATGTTGGAGATGAATACAGGTATGCTGAAAATGCTCAAGCCAATATTGTATCTGAAGCTTTGGAAGCCATTGCTTATGCACAAAGAGAAGTAGTTGAAGCTCTCCAAGAAGCTACAGTTCAGCATTCTCAAATGAAAAGAGAAATCTTGGATGAACAAGGTAAGACGTAGCTTTAAACTGATTTTGTTGATAATGTAAGTATACATATCATTCTAAACGTCACTACAGTATTAATATCATCAAAATTATTTGTTCAACTTTATCTTTTACTGACACTATCATGTAATATTCTAATTATAATAAATAAATAAAGATATTTTTTAATTAATAGGGAAAAATCAATTTGCTAAGTATACATGTGTTTTAATTGGACTTTTTTCTGTAGATTTTCCTGTGACAAAGCAGCAGCTTAAAGAAGCTCTTGCAAAAGCTCACCAAAAGATCAAAGAAATTGTGAAAAAAGCTGTGGAAAAAGTGAACAGTGGGCTAGGAAAGTTAGAAGGATTCTTGGAAAGAATGCTGCAAAGAGTTGCCAACTCGAAAGGTACTTAAAATCTTATCAGTACCACTATCTTCAGTAGATTGATATCTTTTTAGCTGTTACTTTTCAAAAATGAAAGTATATCAAAAACATTAAGTAGTATTTAAGGACTTCTTTGTCTTAGATATTACTTCATTCTAAATTAAGACCACAATCTTACTAATGGTAATCGATTAACAATTTAAAGAACAGCTTTCATTAAGAACTAGTGCTAGGACATAATTGGTGGAGTAAAGGGTATTAAGATCCTTTTAGTTACCTCGAAACATGACATATGCAGAAAATCAAAGGAAACGATTGGTCTTCTTAGCTAGCTACAGAAAAGAACTTTAGATCGTTGTGCTACAATTTTACTATTAACTGACATTGCCTATTTACTTTAAAGTATGCTGTCAAAATTTGATCATTTGAAAATCTTGATGTTTATCACATGTATACATATTTTCTTTTATTGTGTTAGCACTCTTATAATTTACATCAACGAGTTCTTAGTTACAGTAAATCTTTACATGAATGGTCGATTTTTTTACTGGAATAATGAATATTGACCCAAAAGGTAGTTTTCATTTCTTACTGCTTAGGAGGTTATGGTACTAACTTTTTTCAATTTCATATTTAGGCTTTCAGATCATAAAGCACAAGATTAAAGAGCTTATCAAAAAAGTAGTAGAGGAAGTAGCCGGAAAAGCAGAAAAACGGATTCAACCTGCTTTTGATAATGCTGTTGAAAATACACAAGTCTTATATGAACTGGAATCAGATGTAGCATTCATGGACTGTAAGTATTCATATTTGGAGAACATTCACGTAATTTGGCATTGAGAGAGGCGATTTTAAATAATAAATAAATAAAAGCGGTCCGTATGTCAGTTTATTGAAAAGCAAAATTATATCAGGGCCACAACTACCTTGAACATGGACAACGTCCAATTACAACAGCAGAGAATAAAGGGTAACCCTTAACTTCCATGTTGGCTAGCACAAAATCTCATTTTTATGTTTTGCATATCACAATGGCAAACATAATTTTAGTGATAAAGGATTTCACTTTACTTTGGTGCGTATTTAGATAAAAAATGGGGGTGTCTCATAAGATAGAAAAACTCTGGATTAAGTTTTACAGTACACAAACAAAATACACTTTCTTTGATAGGCTTTTGTTCTAATTTTTCTACACTAACGACCTTAATAAATTATTAAAATCTTCAACACCTCTTCTACTGTAAGTTTTTTTCCTAAGACTTATCTTTCCACACTGGTTAAATAGATAATACTAAAATATTTATTTCAGTTCACTAGAGCTGAAGTATAAAACCTTACCGTTATTTTGCTAAACGTAAAGAGAGAAGTATAAGAATTTGTAGGGAACACTCAAGTAATATTTACATATATAATAGCATGTTTATATTACATATGCATAGGATATATTCAAATATAATATGTGTACATTAGTGCAATATTTACAGGTTTATACATACAAAATCACACAGAGACATATGTTTTAAGGATACCAGGTTTTTACATCTTTACTTCGATAAAAACTAGCTTTACTTTTTTATTAGTAAATAGTTATATGGAGTTGTCTTTTGACGAACAGCTATGAACGAGTTTACCATTAAAAATGAAGAGAAGGGGTCCATGGGCAAAACGAGGATACGAAATACTGGTCTAAATTGTGTGTATTTTGCCTCTAAAGTAAGACTACTTGCCACGCCCTAATCTCCCATCCTCTTAACCAACAACTATGATCAACGCTAAGAGTAGTTTTCTAACTTTTTGTTTTAATAGTGTGGTCCAAAGTGAAAGACGCAGTAAAAAAGATCGGGGTTAAAGTCTTCGAAATCACCAAAAAAGTATTAGAAGAAAATAAAGAGGAAATTGTGGCTGCCTTGGAAAAATTGGGGAAAGTTTTAATTGCTGCTGGTAAAAAAATTGCTATCGAATTGGCTGGTGAAATTGTTAAAGCCTCATTAGCTTAAAATAGAGAACTCCTTCTGATTGTTAATGTAAAGTGTTCAATATTTCATTTTTATGTGGCACTCATGTTTCTTTTAGAGAATAACTAAATGTGGAATTGTTGTCGAGAAACCAAAGTACTGGTTCATAAAATTAAGATAATCTTATGTTGTTTCCTTGTCCTTTTTTCTTTGTGGTATTGAAAGAGGTCACTGAAGCTGGGTCAAAGGCCAAAGAGAACTGTTGATTAGAACCAATTGTGAAATTGTGGATTGCCAAAAAGCTGAAAAAGCCGGTAAACATCGCGGGCCATAATTTGACGCATCGTTGTATTGCGTGTCTGTTGCTATTGCCGAATTGACTTTCGTAGAGGGAAATGGTCATAAATAATAATTTGTTGATCTAATATTGCTGGTATGAGATGCAAGAGTAGTTACCGGAAATTACCTTTTGCAGTACTTCCTCGATTATTCTGTAGGGCTGGAGCAAGACTTTTCGGAAAGGAAATAAATAAAAACAAAAGGTGATTAATTTAAGTTTCATTATTTTTGCAACTGAAAGGGAAGAAATGACGAAAAGAGGAATTTCGTGTTGTCAAAATATTATCCAAATTAAGAAATTAAAAAGAAAATGTTTATGGCCAGATTCTCACTTTTCAAATGCCAAGTCTTGAGGTCTAACCAGTGTGTTGGTCAGCAAAGGTTACTTTTGAAACTAATTACGAATACATGCAAAGCTGTCATGAACCATACACACCACAAAAGGTGATTAATTTAAGTTTCATTATTTTTGCAACTGAAAGGGAAGAAATGACGAAAAGAGGAATTTCGTGTTGTCAAAATATTTTCCAAATTAAGAAATTAAAAAGAAAATGTTTATGACCAGATTCTCACTTTTCAAATGCCAAGTCTTGAGGTCTAACCAGTGTGTTGGTCAGCAAAGGTTACTTTTGAAGCTAATTACGAATACATGCAAAGCTGTCATGAACCATACACACCACAAAAGGTGATTAATTTAAGTTTCATTATTTTTGCAACTGAAAGGGAAGAAATGACGAAAAGAGGAATTTCGTGTTGTCAAAATATTTTCCAAATTAAGAAATTAAAAAGAAAATGTTTATGACCAGATTCTCACTTTTCAAATGCCAAGTCTTGAGGTCTAACCAGTGTGTTGGTCAGCAAAGGTTACTTTTGAAGCTAATTACGAATACATGCAAAGCTGTCATGAACCATACACACCACAAAAGGTGATTAATTTAAGTTTCATTATTTTTGCAACTGAAAGGGAAGAAATGACGAAAAGAGGAATTTCGTGTTGTCAAAATATTTTCCAAATTAAGAAATTAAAAAGAAAATGTTTATGACCAGATTCTCACTTTTCAAATGCCAAGTCTTGAGGT
>RDPX01000125.1:60043-103910 GCA_003991215.1 Morbakka virulenta
TGCCCCAATGCGCTTTGTAATTAGATATCGGTGATAAGGTAAATATCTGAATAAAAGATAAACTATCCCCAACAAATGTATTATCATATTCTATAGTGTTTGGTCTATGATACCAGGATAAGCAATTTTAGAATTTTCATTACAGCATTTATAATATGCGTGTGAGGGAAATCCAAATATAAGGGTTTTCTTCTCACTAGTGTGCAAAAACAGGTGGGATAACCATTGCTCCTCTACACTATCCGCATTTTCGTTCTTTACCGTCCAATCGTAAAAGCCTATATCCAGATAAATTATAGAAAGTAGAGAGCCACTATCATCGTCATCTTTCTCAAGTTTTTCATTTNTTAGAAGGAAGTGTCTTTTCAAAAGTGTTGGTAGGGCCACATACACTAGGGGACATTGAAGTTGAATTTTTTCTACACTTATTCCAAGAAAGTCTATCTCATCGATGTCGATCTTTTGCCAAAACCTTTCTATTTCCGACTGGTCTCGTATGTCTTCAATACATTTGCCATTATTGCCTGGGGTTTTTTGGAAATTGAAATGTTACTCTCTGGTTGTTTCAGCAAATTTGTCTTCTAACCCTGACACTGAAGTCATTTGCATGCCATTTAATAATAACAGTTTACAAAAGACATCAAAGCCGAGCAGAAATTTTTTGCCAAAATCTGCCAACATGTGTGCCACATCATTTATAAATACATATGGTTGGTATCTAAAACTTTCTTAAAATATAGTTTCGGCAAGGAACAAGAATTTTACAGCATAATTATTCCATGTACACACGAAAAGGTATCCTGGTCTTCAAAGCTGCAAAAAACCTTATAAAATTTTTGTTAAACTTGGACCTATTGTCTCCAATACACCTTTTGGTGCGGTTTACTAATTCCATTTCAGTTCCTTTACTATAAGTGCCAAGCCCCTCAGCTCCCTCTCGATGTATTTTACCTTTGCCATTGTATTTTAGAATCATTTCTTTGCTTTTGGGTTCAGGGTCTATGGTTACAATGTTTTCTTTCCCATATTCGCTATTAAAGATTGAATTTCCATTTCAACATCATCGTTCTATAAAGTTTGACCAAAATTAAAAGCTTGTCTTGACATATAAACCTTCAGCAGACCTACCTCTAAACCCTAACTAGATAATTGTTTTTTATTGTGATCCATAATTTGTCACTGTCAACCTGGTCTGAAAAATGGTTATCACCTTTTTGTAGATGTATCTGAGAGGGGCTTTTAATGAAAACTTTACGATTAACATCAGCTATTAATGCAACTGGTGCAACACCTTATTCTATACAGTTGATGTCCTATGTCCTTCTAACGCTTAAAAATGTTCGAAAGCATTTGGTGTTTGCTTGTCAAGGAAATCGATAAAACCTGAAGCTGAAATGTTGCAAACATTTCCCAAAGCAACATGATTTATGAGAGATTCACAAGTGTATAAACAGAGATCTAAACCTATAAGGAATACATCGTTGTAAAAATAGTGCTAATGTTATCCCTTTTAGGTATTAGCAACAGCATTGTGTAATCTGTTATTCGATTTTAGTTGTCAATAGTAAAAGTTATTGTCAAGCCTGTTCGTTGATTGTTGTATCATACAGTTGTAGTTATAAACCATCTCTGTACATTAGTTGTACCTATAGTAATTTTTACAATCCGCACAATAATTAAAAAAAGTTCCAATTCCTTTGGTAAGTTCTACCATTGTTTAAATGTTCAGCCCTAAACGTTATTCAATGTATTCCAGGTAATTGTTTGCGATATTTATAGCAGGTAGTTTCTACTAGTTTGAAAATCTGCAGGTAATGTGTCAGACTCCTAAACTCATTGCAAAAAGTATATTCTTTTCATTTTGTATCTAATTTATCACCACTTTCAACTCCATGCAAGGGTTGGGAGAATAAATAGGTTTGTTCGCATTGTATGGTAAAAATACCATATTAATAATGCCTTGTTTAAACATATGTGGTTTTGTACGTTAAATCTAAAGTCGATAATACCGAAACCTTGTTGTAGGAAACAATATAGTGAGAGCAAACGGGAAAATTCAAATAGCTCCCATCAAATGCAGAGAAATGGATGTAATTAATGTCATGTCATTCAACAACTGAGGGCGAGGAGTTGGCATCTGAATACAATAGTTTTACTATGCCCTTCGTAATAGTTTCTTTAGTTGGCACTTTAAAGTTGGCATCCTTAGACAATTCCTGTAATTTTCGCTCTAATTGTTTATGTGGAAAAACTAGCATTGTTTACTTGTGACAAGTGAGGTATACCCTTACAGTCATTCCATATCTTGGAGCAGTTATCATATCTTCCTTGCACGAGCAGTTATCATACCTTCGTTTCCTTACACGAGCAGTTCTCGCGTTCACTATGTTTCCCTTCGGTGAAAAACAAGACTTCCTGGACTTGTAATTGAAAAGTCACCTCTCCATGTTTGATTTTTTTACCAAGTGCCACCCTTTTTTGGGTCACAACAAAGATAGTACTGTAATTAACGAAACTTTGTCGTGTTTCATTTTAATATGATGCACAAGTCGTTTTTGTTACATAGCTTTCCCACAAACGTTGCTAGTTGCTTGTTCGTTTAAATTTTTACTGTATTTTTATCTCCAAATGTTTTGGTTGTGAATCTGCTGTGGAAGGCTCTTTACATAACTCAGCTGAGGGCATTTTTTAGTTGTTTTTGGCAGTACTTTTTCGACTTGACTAAGAGTTGACGAAATCATCCACCATAAGGTCATCGGGATTCAAACTGTCTTTAATGTAAAAGAAGGTAGACTGGTCTAAGCAAACATTGCTTGTTTCCTTCTGCCAATTAGACCGATATATTTGTGAGCATGGCTACTTGATTAATCTTCATTATCTTTGTCTTGGAGTGCTCTCTTAGAAAAGGTCATTGTATGCTCATTCTCAAAATGCAAAATTTTCGCTCTTTTTCAGATTTGCATTTCAACCACATCGCCGTATATTCCTGATTTCTTTCTTTAAGTTTTATCAATTGAAAATGTCACACACCCCATTATGCGTGTGGCAAGCCATCCCATTATGCATATTCGCATTGGAAAATTCTAAGGTAACAAAAGCCAAAGTAGTTTTTAGCATAATAGTGGAACAACTAGTTTTATCAATTGAAAATGTCACACACCCCATTATGCGTGTGGCAAGCCATCCCATTATGCATATTCGCATTGGAAAATTCTAAGGTAACAAAAGCCAAAGTAGTTTTTAGCATAATAGTGGAACAACTAGTGGAACGACGATTCATTGAGAGCATAAATACACATGGAAGTTTAACAGACACGGCAAATATGTCTGTCAATCTAAAGGAGATATAAAGTCATATGTACTATTCTAGAAATGTGTGAATATACCATTTCTCGTATAGTTAACAGACTGATCATTGAAATGAAGGCAAGAAATCTGTAAATCTCCCTGGCCCAAATCGCTCTTCATTGCAACGATATGAAAATTTTAAAATATTTTGACATCCTCTCTGTCAGGTCAACCAAGAGGTTCACCATACTAAAAATCACTCATATTTGTATAGTACTCTTCAAATCCCAAGTTCCCAATTTACCCATATCGGATTGACTGACAAATGTCTCATTATCTTTTGTGCCGACATTGATTTTTAATATTTATTTCCTCTGAACTTTCCCCTTTGGAATATCTAATACTTTTCCTGCCAAACTTTCTGGCAATGTCTCATAGCTGAGATAGAATTCGTAGGTATCTTGGGCGTCCATGAAGGCAACCTCCACGTGGTGATGCCTGGATGCTGATACGCCAGGTTTTTCTGACTAGTTAGTAACGAATAGCCTTCGATTCAAGCTGTTCTTCCGAACCATTGAAGAAATCGATCTCGTCGTTCATGTGATTTTGAATCTGGTTCGTCGTCGATTTGGAGAAATTTTTTTAAAAAATCCAACCAGGAAATGTGCGTCTTCGACGCCCCTGTAGTTGGGAGAGATATCCCCGGTGCAGCCTACTCACTTGGTCTCCAGCAGCTTACACACACACACACAGGTCAGTTGCAACAGAATTTCAAGTCATCATTAGTGTTTGATCTGAAAGTAAAAATGAATAACAACAGTAAGGTGACCGATTCCTATGTGATCAAACAGTCATTCATTTATATCTTTCGTCCCTTTCACAATACTTATCATCATCCACCTGCCAGTCTANTCAGTTCTTAAATAAATAACAAGACGTATCAATAACAAAAACAAACCTTTAAAAAAGTAAAACTTTTTCATTTCAGCTGCACCTTGCCGGTGAAGTTGCGTCTGTTTTTATCAATAGCACGAAAAGTGTTTGTATTGCTTGAAATAGCTGTAATACCACCATGAAAAAGTAAATATGATTTGTAACTAAATTATACTGAATCTGTCAATCCTTCATTTTGTAATGTGTCCTCTCAATTTGATCATCAGATCAATAATCTTTGAAAAATATTTAAAGGAGGAGGAAGTGAGGCAGGATGACGTCACCTCTGAGCAAAATTATTTTCATAACACCAGAGAATTGGAATGTCCTTCTTTGCTTTCAATAAAAGTATGGTGTTTTATTACAACAATCTTACATCTTGTTGTAACGAATCTTTAACATACTGTTGAAGACTTTGTGTTTAATAGACAGGGAGTTTTGAAAAAGGAAAATGGCTTTATTTCTTCCTCCCTTTATTTACTACAACATGGCTTTTTTTTTGGGTAGAAGCAAAGTGTCCGCCGGCACAAAACAATTATTATTCCAAATTTCCGCAGCAAAACCTTTTTTTCAGTTTGGCTATTCTTTTTTTTTATATTCACAGCCGATTTCCCAGACCCTGTATAAAAAGAACTTTGTTTGGAAACATCCACGTTCAACATAAAGCATATACTTACAGCTCAATTCGTATTAGTCGGCGAATCAATGGATTGCAGCACCCCTCTTTCATTCTTACCGTGTGGTTACCAATGACTCATTAAGTACCAAGCCACAAAATTATTTAAAAAAGCAGAACTAGATGATATTATGCAGAAATTGGAACAAACATTTTTTGACAATGTCGCAGACTGTTTGGTGATAAAGATAAAACTCACAAATCCCCGTTTAAAACGTCTCTTCTTGAGAATATCTTTACCTTGGCGGTCAGATATGAACTAACATAAAGTCAATAATCGCCCAAACTAATACTTTGCAAAGGCTATTTGTAGAAATTATTCTTATGTCAAAAAATAAACAAGTTTCTTTAAAGATTACATGATAAGTGTCCAAATCAATTCGTTACTAGTTGCCTAAATACCAATATGTTAGGTAATTTCCAATACTCATCAAGTACCTAATGAGTATTGGAAATTCTCATCAAGTAGTAATTGGAAAAATCAAGATGAAGGATGTAACAATACATCTGGAATTGCGTCTAATTGACTTGCGTCACATGCAGTCAGAACACCTCTGTTCTAGTTGCAGAAGACATTTTTTCGCTACCTTTCCTTTCAAACACTGCATCTAAAATCCAGATCAAGACAGGCAGGTGATGATCCTCACTCAGATGAATCCTTCGAAGATCGTAGCGGTCTTATCCAAGTTGGACGTTCTTCAAAGAAGTCTTTCAGTGTGCAACCATGGTTTTCGCAGACTCTCCCAAAACGCAGAAACTCTACTAAAGTCGACGTAAACGATGATATTATGGACTAAGAGCTAAAGAAATCGCAATAAAACTATTTAAAGAATTGTTGTGGTTATGGAGACAAGCAAATATGTACCCCCGAAAGTGGCTATCGAATTCCAACAAACTCTTGATGTCATGCGGAAAGCAAAAGACGACATATTCATATTCAAATAAACAGCCCCGCCACGCGAATTCAAATGGAGAAAAAGAAATTTTAAAAGAAGCTAGCCACCCTGTTTGACTCACTAGGGTTTTATAATCCCTTTATTATTGTTTTAACCAACTTCAATATCTCATAGAACATCGAATATCCGAACGTTACTACAAGGAAGTAATGCCACTTCGTTTACCTTGCAAACCTTTGTCGTCTCGTTTCCACGCGCCTAAGGACCTGCGTTATTTGCATAATGTGAAAAAAAGATGCAAGGAAGGTTTCATGCAACTTCGTGTGTGCGAAATCAAAGGTTACACCATTGTCTGGACGGAGCATTCCCCAACTAGAGCTGTGTAGAGGTGCTCTTGGTCTTAGACTAAGCAAAACTGTTGCAATACCCTTACAAATAGATGTTAAAGAAGTCACATTCTGGAGGCATAAAATGAATGTACTGCAATGGACACGCAACAAAAGTCACAACTTAAAACCCTTAGTCGTAAACAGAAGAAAAGAAATTGATGTCGTTGCTTTTCCAGCCTACATCAGATTTGTACTAACGAAACTAAATTAGAGTGACATCATAACAAGAAGTTCATCAGTACAGGAACTAAAGTAACAGAGTTTGTGGTGGGAAAGAGCAACTTCCTTCTTAGACGAAACAGGGAAATGATCCACCAACTGAAGCTGAAGGAAAACTGCTTAACGGTATCGAAGAAGAAAAAAAAGTCCTGTCAAATAACAAGCAGTCGCACAATCGTAACACTTGTAGAGAAAAAACAAATAAGCAAGTCTTAATTCAACAAGATATTCAAGTCGGTTGCGACTATAAAGACTAACGGCACGAGCTTATCAATTCATTAGCAAATCATGAATCGCTTCTTAAACTAAAGGTATTAAAAAACTGCAAACTTAGGAAACTGAAGATGCAGAAATGTACATTATTCGAGACGCAAAACAAGAAGCATTCAATGAAGAATATGCTGCAGCTAAAGAAAATGAAGCTCTGTCACTACAAAGAAAGATATTGTCACAACCAACTGAAAAGTGAATTATCTATCTTACAATGAAAGATATCCAATAATTTTACCAAGGCAGAACTGGATTTTTAAAAAAAATCAAGAATCCGAAGCTAACAAACGCTTACTTAGGTACTTTAATCCCCCATCAGCCTTTCATTTGGGGTACAAGAAACAATGGTAAAGGCTGCTAAACGAACAATATTCACCATTTTTGAAAGCGCTGATATCAGAGATGAAGAATTAATGACTGCAATAACGAGAGCAGAAACATTGAAAAATTTAAGACCCTTGGAATATCAGAGTACAAACCCAAACGATGATAAATCTTTAACACCCAACAACTTTTTTCGTGATCAAACTGGTGATGAATTCACCCCAGAGTCTACAGGTAGCACTAAGTTCAGACATCAAAAGAGATGACCTTGCGTCCAAGATCTTCTAAGACATTTTTGGCAAAAGGTGGCTAAAGGTTTGGCTACGTGGTTTAAACGATCAAAACAAATGGAATCGATCTAAATATAAATTAAAAAATCAGAGACGTCGTACTCATGATACATCTGGAGGCACCAAGAGGAAGGTGGCCTTTGGAAAGGATTAACAAGGAGTTTCGTGGACGAAATAGCGAGGTTAGAGTAATTAAATTGGAAGTTGGAACTAACAAACTTGTTCGTTCATTCTTGGTGTTGCTCCCACTTGACAATGGTCAAGAAACAACTGGCAAGTCAAATTAGGTTAAATATTTTAGGCAAATTACATTTATCAAGGAGGAGGGGAATGGAAAGAGGGAAGTTATACCAGCACATGGTTTAATTAATAATCGCCAAGTAACCAGGGAATGAATAGTGAAAATAAATAGTAATTTATCTCTTATGTATATATGTTTTGTCCAAAAATGCATTGAGATTTGATTGTTGTACGATTTTGCAATTGAACAATGTGTCTTGTTGTGTTTTGAAACAGAACCGATCGTGGTGGGTGTAACAATAAAAGAAAAAGGATAAAAAATCAAGCGATGTAAACAAACAATTTTGGAAATCAGCTGACGAAAAGTATTAACGAAATACTAAGGAAATACCCTCGTACAAGTATTTATTAAACAATGTATATTGTGTAAATAGCGTGTTGTTCGTAATTTCGATATAAAATAGTTTTGTAGTAAATTTTAGAAGTTAGATTATTTGCCTTGAAATAAGGTAATGGCTGTTCCAGTAAGAATCAGTGTCTTCTTTGGATCCACACTGAATCCACACAATCTAGCTGTCTGAGGAAGAAAGCAGATTCATAGAAAGATTTACTGCTGCGACGAGCAACAATTGCATAAGGATGAAGACGTGGAGAGGTACGAGAAACACGAGATGTAACAAATTGAGCTGGTACCAGCAAGAAAAGCTCACTGGAACATTTTGTATGAAAATACCTGTAAAAAAGACTAAGATAAACGACATGTCGTCTATGAGACAAAGGAGGAAGATTAGCAGCATCACAACCGAGTATTGGGAGAAAATGAAGACTCGACTTTCTGTTAAAAGGTATAAATTGTGTTTTTGATTCATGGAAAGAAAGCAGCCGCTTCCATCCTAATCTCTGACGGCCTCGAAGACAGACTCCAAATTTTCCTTAGTTTTGACTTGAGTTGCCTTTTGCTCAATGCTGGAATAAAAGGTAGTCTTATCATCAGAGATACTGATGTATTTAAGCAGGTTAAGAGAACGAGTATTGAAGAGGAAGACATTAACTGGAAGAAATTTAATTTAAACAAGGAAGAAAGATTTACATAGCATAGAACCTTAAGAACCTGCAAGGAAAATGCGATAATCCTAATCTGTAATTCTATTCAGTATGACACACATTTTATTATTTGAAAGCAAGAACTATTTGAATCTCGCGTTACCAAAAATGGTTTTGAAACCAGCCATATTTACCGGACATATCCTTAAATCTATAGATACGTTCTGTGCTCAAAAGTTTACCAATCGACTGTGATCATCTAAGTCCGTACTGAACATTAACAAAATATGTAGTTTCTGCAAGACGTATTCAACTTACCTTGTCTGTCCTCTTCCTATCAAAATGCACACAAGGTTCCCACACTCTGCCTTCGCGCTCCTCTGTTGATAACTGTATGGAGATTCTTCTGTGGTTTTCCATCAGCCTGTTGGTACTTTGCTCGAGCTGTTGTTTTGTTGATGACAGTAAAATAATGTCATCAGCAAAGTCAAGGCCATCACGTTTTGTTGTGAACTTCCACCTGATGCCGTTCTCTCTATGCAGCCTTTCTCGTGATCCAGTCAATGACAAGCAAAAGCAGGAAATTAGAAATGCTGTACCCTTGTTTCACCCCAGTATAAATCTTAAACTAGTCTGTAGTGTTGTCCAAATCAATTGCTGCAGATTTAAAGTTTTATAAGGCTTTTGCCACTGGGATGATCTTTTCTGGTACATCTATATTATGATCCAAAGGCTCTTTTAGTGAAAGGAGTGAAATGCTTTTTCAAAATCAAAACAGTTGACGTACAGCTATGCTTTCTATTTTGTGGACTGCTTAATAATGTTTCTCAGTATGAATATTTGTTTAATGATGTCTCGCCCCTTTTTTTCAGCCTGTTCCTTTCTCAATCTTCTGTCTACCCCGCTTTTAATCCTGCTAAACAGGATCTGTCCTGATACTTTACTCACAGCAGAAAGTAGACTAATGCCCAGTCAGTTCTTGCAGCTATTTTTTGGCAGTTTGACTATAATGTCTCTCCTTCATCTTTTTGGCATCACCTTTTGTCTCCAGACTTTGTCTTTGACTTCAGTAGTTCTGCATAAATGAAGTATTCACCTGCCGCTTTGGTGTTCTTCAGTTTTCTTATGGTGCCCCGGATTTCTGTGAGTGTGCGTGAGTCAGAAATTTCATAATCCACTTTGTCTGTCTATTACGGGGTATCTTGGCTCAATGCAATTGAGAGTTTCACTGAAATGCTATTTGTATCTTTCTTTCCTGTCTTCACTCTTTATAACAATGCCTCTACTCCTCTCCTTTTTTTTTATTGTTGCACTTGGCCGGGGTCTTTCACTGGTTAGTACTCTAGTGAGAACTTACTATTTCTCCATGTGCCGACACCTTGTTGCTTCTTTAGTTCTTTTGCAATGTTCTCCAGCAACTCTCTTGTGTCTCTTTTAATCTGTTTTTCACTTCTTTATCCTTTTCTTGGTACTCTTTCCTGTGTCCCCTCTTCAGCCTTTCTGACCTGGTTCAATCAATCTTGAGGTGTATTTTTTTCCTTTAGTCAACCAGTTGCCAGACCTACTTGATAATTCAGGGTTTGGATCTTTTCTCCATGTGCCCTAGAACCTCTTTTGAAGTGCCATTGTATGCCGTTTTCATTTCGGCATTCAAATTTTCAATAGTGTTGTTGTCTTTATGTGTTTCTGGTAATTCCATTTGGAGTTCTTAACATCTGTTGCATAGTTTTAACCAAAAGAGTCTCTTAATTTTCTCCCTCTTCAACGTGTAGTAGGTATCATAATTTGTATATCATTGCTCAATCCTTTGCTCTCTTTAGTTTCAAACTGACGGTACATTTTCACTACGTAGTACTTCCTACCTACCTCTACACCTATGTAAACTCGGTGTCTAGGACCGATATCTAAAGCGTTCTTGCAATAAGAGTGTGCTCGATCTGGTTCCTTATATTGTCGTCTATTGACATTCATGTCACTTTATAGATTGTTTTGTGCAACAAGAGTGTTTCTGTGATGACTAACTTATTAATGGAACAGAACTAACTTATGGTGTGGTTCTGGTTCTCTGACAATCTTGGCATTGAAATTATTTCTTTAGCTTCATTGGTTGGTGACTATGCATGAATAACAGTAAGTTTGATATAGTTAAATTAGAATCTTGCCTTTATGATCCTCTCATTGAATGAAGACTAATCGATAAGTAATGCAGCTGCACATCTTGACATCATCATGGCAAATTTTAATAAGTTAACATTATCACCGATACCTAAACACAGAATAGTCTCACCGATAGCGAGTTTGGTCCTCAAAACCACTTCGCCTGCTCTCACTGATTGAAAATTTGGTCCTTGGTTTTACTAGTGGTAAAGCGCTTCTTCACAGCTTGCGCTCTTGTGTGCCATGCTTTCTTTTGTTTCCGTGTTAGAAACCACTGCCTCTCCGACGTCTTGTGGATTCGTTTGTGTGTTTAAGGTTTTCAGATTCACACCTTTTTTTCTGTATAGGGTGATTAGCTCAAATCCCAACTTTCAAGACCTAAAGGAGGTTGATTTTTGTGTTGCGATTTTCTTCCTAAAGCTATTGCAGTGCAGCAAATGCTCTCGATCTCTATATGCACTGGCTTGGAGTCAGAGCTTTCCTTCGCCTATGGAGGCTTTACGGATGGTTAGCTGGATCATTGTAGCCTGCCACTCTTCTTAGGTGAGGATACCAAGGATTTGTTTTTTCTAGGTTTGCTCCGGTCACTAGCGCCAGTGCCGCATTTGCCACGAATACGTCGTGTCAACCCTGCTCCATATCCTCAGAGGAAAATCCACCTTAACATAGAATGGAGGTACTTATTTCGGATATTTTCCCCGTCATAAGGACGCACTAAGACAACCCAAGAAGAGTGGTCTTACCAGGATCTTCAAGACGTCCACCAGTGCATTGCTGGTAGAACTTTCAAAAATCTTACAAATGACTAAAAGAAGATGTGCAAGTCAATATATCGACCTTTTTGCTGAAGGTAGGAACAACATTAGAATCCTCTCAGGAAGAAGAACCACAAGATTTCCCATAGGAAAAAGTTTGTTAAGTTTAGACAGCAAGGAAGATAGCTCAAAAGCAAACTCTTTACAGGCAACTACAGAAATCGAATATATATAGATATGTATGTATATATATATGTATATATATATATAGATATGTATGTATATATATGTATATATATATATATATATATATATATATATATATATATATATATATATATATACATATATANATAAGGACGCACTAAGACAACCCAAGAAGAGTGGTCTTACCAGGATCTTCAAGACGTCCACCAGTGCACTGCTGGTAGAACTTTCAAAAATCTTACAAATGACTAAAAGAAGATGTGCAAGTCAATATATCGACCTTTTTGCTGAAGGTAGGAACAACATTAGAATCCTCTCAGGAAGAAGAACCACAAGATTTCCCATAGGAAAAAGTTTGTTAAGTTTAGACAGCAAGGAAGATAGCTCAAAAGCAAACTCTTTACAGGCAACTACAGAAATCGAATATATATAGATATGTATGTATATATATATATGTATATATATATATATATATATACAAAGAGGTTCTGATTGATTGATCAAGGTCATGAATAGCCTTGGCAATCAACCTTGGATTTTTGATGATTAAGTCCAAAAGGTGACCAGTCTGTAAAGGGAAATCTGGCAAAGAAATAGTCATTTAGAGGAGGATTGACAGAAAAGTGTCAAGCAAAGAAACGGTTCTCCTGATTCTAAATCAGGAGGTTGTGTGGGAAAATCAACATGCTGTACAAGAACATGGCAAGAGCTAATTGTAAGTAACTTTACAAGGTCTGTCAGTCTTATTAAAATGAGGCAACCGGGCCATGTGAGAAGCATTGAACTACATTGAAACATTGAATTAATTAAACATTTAAAGACAAATATCTTAGCAGCATGATGGTTGCCCAGAAACTTATCAATGGAATTTGTAACAGTCTTAATAAGTAACAGTCTTTCAATGAAAGTTAAGGAGACAATTCCCTCTTTTTAGTCAGTCGTTGAAAGCTATTGCCTTCTGCAATGCACTCATCTTCAATCACTCGCTTTTCGGTAGGTTCTGAATTTTTTGCTCTGAAATGTTTGGTTTATATTAATTTTAACTTTATTTTTTAAATACTTTCATTTTTGCTTATAAATGCTTTTGAATTTTATCTGAGAAGTGTTTATTGCTGTTGAAGATAGTGTAGGAAGACGAGGAACAGTAGACATGACAATGCAAAAAATCTACTATGAACAGATTCATATTATGAATAAAGTAGTACGGACACCTACAAACAAAGGTGTTTTTGATTTCTTGAAAGGGGAAAATCTAATAGAATTTAAAAAACTCTGGGTACAGGGATTCGCTTGTGTTTTATCGTCAATCTAGTCCTTAATTTTGGCCAATATGGGATTAGATACACGCATCAGACATTTTCTTTAAAAATGTAGGTTTCAATCAATGTTGACGGTAACTCGTATATCTTTCAAACAAAAAAGAACTGTTTTGAATGAAATATTTAGCAGATGCTACATTCCAGAAATAGGAAAGTAGAAGACGACACTACTCAAAGGATAAGTCTAAAATGCTTGTGATTATTAGCAGCATCTGGACAAATAGAAAAAATGTATGTTTGACAAACAGATTAAAAAACTGCAATAAAAAATCAATCGAGTTTATCATTAGATTGGTCTACTTGCAATTATTTGAGATATTTTTCTGTGACTTGCAATTTGATGACCGATTTGATATTAATATATGCAGTAAATGTTACCTTCAAATGGTTTTCTTTGACCTTTTAAAGAGTACACTTATTGTCTTGTCCATACAGTTTTCACTCTGTTTCAAGTGCTACTAGCTGGAATGTGGCTAATAACTGCACGTCACGCAATGTAATAGTTAATAGTCTTGTGTAAAATTAAATTATTATTATTACAAATGGTTTTACCGACAACATTTGTGAAATTAAATACCAATAATTATTGCACCAACTCAAATGGATAATTAGCCATTGACGCCATTATTCAGAATATGTCTGAGTTCAAACTTTCTGTAGCACATAAAAAGGACTCCAAACACAGTCTCTTCCCAGTCAAACCTTCTTTAAGCTGCAACAGAAAGGTGATCTCTCTCTAAGGTAAGTTGAAGATTATTTCAAGAATATAATATTTATATATCTATAAAATATATTTATACATATTTATACATATATATTCACATATATATATGTATATATTACCTTACTTCAATTTATTTGAAAAAGGAAGCTTACATAAAATTGATATAAAATTATACTATTGATAGCCTAAGATGCAATATGCTAGGAAATGTGCACATCACCAGCTGAAACCATGTCCATTTAAGGTTGCTGCATTTATTTGATAAACATGGTCACTAATACTGAGGGTGCTTTAATAGGATACATTGTACAAGTATCAAATGTATGGCTCTTGCATTTACATGTTGAAAAACAGACTTTGACACTATCTCCTATGACCCTAGCTAAGTTGGTGTACATTGATCTATTCTACCTTTTTCGTAATCACTTTTTGGCAGAATGATGTTATCATACCTAATCTAGACTTCTTGTAAGCTGTGTAGTTATTTTAGGTTCAGACAAAAAAATGTCACAGTGAAAGATTGAGATGACATATTATTTGTAACTCACATCCTGTGTTCTTCTTTAAAAAAGAAAGTGCACAAAACAAGAGTATACAGATCTCGAATTTTTTAGAACTCACATTAGATCTTCCAAATGCGCAATTAATCATGACTTTTTTTACCATTCCAACGTGAGTACTCATCAACCATTATTTTCTCAGGTTTATTTTTTTGCAGTTGAAAAGCGGTCTAGTTTGAATAGACAACAATTGTTTTGAAAAAAGGTTGCTCAATATCTAAAAAGCCAATCTGAAGAGAAAATGTCTTATTTCTGTAAATCATACTTCCAAATTACGTTCGCATGACCTACGAACTTTTAATTTCTTTAAGACAACTGAATACTTTTATTGTCATTTCATAGTTACGTGCAACGAGATAAAACCATTCTAAAATCTGTGACTAATTAAACCATATCTGTTAACTAAGGGCCTGTTTAAAACCTTATTTTTCTCTCATATCCCTGTTGATAGTTTGTCCCGAGAGCTACGTCCTGAATTGATTCCATTTTTATTTTTCTGTTTTTAACAATTGTTTACTACATATTTTCTGAATTTTTAATGTATATTCATAATTTCGTTAAAATTGTTTGACTTGTTTGCTCCATATATATATATATATATATATATATATATATATATATGTGTGTGTGTGCGTGTGTGTGTGTGTGTGTCTGTGTGTGTAATCTTGTGTCTTCGTATCAAAAAGTGCTCAGTGCATATAGCAGAGCAATATACATAAGGTAAAACACGAAAAATAAGAACTATGATTGCAACTAATAGTTTCACGATATTATATATATATATATATGAATATGTATAGAATTATTTAGTAACGTTTTATCTACTAGTCTGACTTTGAATTATCGAATCAATCTCTGCTCTAACATTTCCAATGCTTGAATATTTAGGTCACTACATTCCTGACCCCACCCTCCTGTTTTATAATTTTGGTTCCAATGCATTTTGAAAATTTGTAGCTTACCTCATTTCTGAAAAAATTCTTATATCACAGGAGCGAAAATGATAACAATTTCTATAAACGATAAAATTTTTGGCACTAAAGGCCCACGTTTTATTGCTGTGAAAAAGAAGACAAACATTTGTATTTCAGAAAAATGTATATTCATTTCTCTTTAGTTTTAAATAGAGTAAAAGTAAAAGCTTGACAAGAACAGGCAAGAATCACAACTTTTAAAAATTAATTTAGATTTCACCAGATTATAGCATAATTCTTCCATGCTTCCAAATCTCGATTCTCAATAAGCTTGCATTTCGTTTTTATAGATTGAATAAAAAATTTGAAATGTACATCCCAGAACATGTAAGAGAAAAGGTTTCAAACCTAGAAACAATTCTATAGCTTTTAACCAGGAAAATTTGGATTTTCCATTTTTATTAATCTTTTACTTAAGAGCAGGAGTTTGTGAATATCAAAGATGTCATCTTAAACCATTAAAATCAATTTAAAGTTTTACATATTTAAACTTTTAAAATTCATTTTCTTTTCCTCCGTAGCAACACCATTATGAAGTTCTTTATTTTTCTTGCTTTCTTGGCCTGTGTTAGAGCAGATTGCAATGGTATTTCACCAGAGGTAAGACATATGTTCGTTTTTCATTATTTTAGTCAGAAGGAATTTTTTTGATAAAGGAATAAGGCTAATTGCGTCAATGCTCTTTTGTATCAAGATGAGAAAATACTGTCACTTCTACTACCAGAATAAGAAAGAATTTCTGTTTCTATATATATGATGTACACACTGCAACTTTCATTTTTCATAATCCATCATCATTTAATATTTAATTAAGTAGTTAAAGGACAATACTTAACAATACATTAGGTATTGGATATGGAGCAGCATGCAAGCCTAATTAGCATTTATGAAAGGTCATCAAACACTGACTAGCAGCCTTTGCAGTTTGTATTGCATTGTCCAAGCATTTACAACAATATTTTTTAAAATCACATTACACCTTTGGAGTGCTGGTATAAACCTCTATGAACTGGTGATAACCTTTATGCTCAGCAGCCAAAGGAAAGTGGTGTCTTGATTAAAGCCAAGAACAGCGTTCCTTTAGATATCTTTAGCATAATCATTTGAATGCTTTTAAAATAAGTATTTCTGTGATATTTTCTATAACGCCACAATAAATATATAGTAAACAAGCATTTAAGCATCTTTAGTGTCCATTAATAACTTTTTTATAGAGATATTTTCATATTTATGGGATAAAATTTAACAAAATGTAACAAAAGATTCCCTGGAGCAAAAACTGGCCAAAGGTTAATCCAAAATTTTACTGCACAAAAAAGAAAATATAGAAATGCAATTCAAAATTTTGAATAAACCTGTTAATAATTATTTAGATGCCTCTGACATTGACGAACAAAAATATTCCTTCTGGAGTCTACTCTTCCTTTGACTAAATGACAAACTTTTCATTTTTCAGCTATAAATCTCCTTTTCAGCAGTCTTAAATTGGTAGAGTAGACTAAAAATAACACGGGTAAATCTTGTGTGAAACTGATTTCAGCAGATGACAGCAAATACTCTTTGATAATTGGAATGTTTGCACTCTACATCGCATCATTCACTGATGTTGGCTGATTTCATTTCAAGATGAGTAGGATAATATCCTAATCCTAAATTGGAAAGCAATCATGCAATGCATATAAATGCTCATGTGAAGGTTTTGGATGCATATCTTTTACATTTGAAAATTCTACAGATCTTGGAAGAAAACTCACAAGGAACAGCCTGATTTGTGAAAAAAGGTCTTGAGAATTTCAACTGGTTGAGTTTTATTGTCTGGCTCAAAGATGGTATAGATCAAACAAGCGTCTGCTTCGATACATTATGAGCGTATCAACTATTTCAGAACAATAGATGAAATAGATTACGTAAGTTATGATTTTACCTAGATATCAATAAAATTACTTCTAAGACATAAGACCAGTCAAATAGGCTTTCATGTTAAGTGCAAGCTGTTTAATGTAAATGAAACCAAAGCTGTAGCATTCATAAGATGTGCATACGAAAGCCTTTCATCTTTTTTTTTAGATCTGCTGTACAAAGTGACCCCATAGTTTCAACACAGCAAAAATAAGAGTTTATATTTACTTTTAGAATTACTCTGGGACTGCTTCCAGAGATATTTGTCTTAAGCAGTTGTAGTGAAGATTGAATTAATTGGATGGTGTATAAATATATTTTATTACTAGCAAAATCGCTACGTTTTGTAGAAGTCTGTACCAAACAAGCAGAAAGTTTGTTCACAATCTGTCGTGATAACTCATCTTGACCACTGGACCCTAATGAAAATGAAAACAATGTTTTTTCATCACCACTCTATCATCAAGCTACTCTAAAATGACTATCTCCTAGGACTAACTTCATCGACTGCGCTCAGCTACTCACAACATCTGTGGCTGTAGCCATGCATGAGGAGTGAAACCTTAGATGGAATGAAAATAACATGTCCATGACCTAGGCCAGCCAAGGCATTATCCTATCACAAGAACTTTCCACCGAATAGGGACTAAACTGGCCAATATAGAAAATTCTCAACCGACTTCGAGTCCACCAAGGAAGATGCAAAACATCTCCTAAATGCTGAGAGATCAGTTCCACCGATCTGTGTGAATGCAGCAACCTGTAGACGATGAAGCATCTTCTCTCCTGCAGTAAAGCAAAAAGCAAAAGCAACATTTTTAAATGTAAAGGCTACTAGTATAAGTTAACATAAGTAAAATGTATTTCAATAATTTTAAAACCTTTTGTTTTAACTAAAACAAGAGGTGCCCATAAGCAACAAATATATAGGTTACAACAAGGTGAAACAAAGCAATGTAATATTATCCAACTTGATATAATATCTAAACTCTATAATTGTTCCACAGGCTCTGAATTTTTGAACCAAAGTAACGAATTGGTTTAAATCCTTTAGATGTTTGGACGTTTTTGGTCATTGAATGGTCAGATGTGGTCACGTTTGTTTGACTTCATTTTTGTCTTATTGTTTCTGTCTCCGAAGACTTTTCTAGTAAAAATTAAGTAACTCTACTTCCCCCTCTGCTAACCTCTCTCCTGATACTTCTGCTGACCTCTCTGCTGACCTCTTTGCTGACCTCGTCCTTGCAGAGTTTAAAAAGACTCCAAAATTGTTATGATTAAATCTATATACATACAGATATAAGTTGATATGTTTTACAGTTGTATATAAAAGGCAATCCATGCAAAAGTAAACATAATATTTAAATATGCACTAAGAAAGTTAAAATTGAATTAAATACTAATTTTATAGCGGTTTGCTAACTGCTGTAATATAACAAAACATTTGACTGCTCATTAATCGTTAAGGCTGGTACAGGAAATATTGAAGAGAATGAAGTAGTAAGAAAGAACTGGAATAACAGTGACAAATAGAAAAAAATTATAGTTTTTAGTATTTAGGTGTCTGGTGTCTTCAATTTCTGTCATAACATAGGCACCCGTGTAAAGATTCATGACGACGGTTTTGAAAAGTTTAATCCTGCCGGTATTTTAAGCTATAACCTCTGTTTTGACAGTTGTAAGGTAATAGTTTATTGGAATTTTTTCTTAGCTCTGCAGTCAATTTCAGAGGGCATCAAAGTCAATCGGTGAGGCTATTGAGGCCTCCAATGATGCTTTGGCAACAGCAATGACGGAAGCAGCTACACGCACAGCTGCAGTGTACCAAGCATCCTTCAACATTCTGAGAACAGCCATTCCCCAGTCAAATGTTAAATCAGTTGAAGATGTCTTGGCACTTCAAGCAAGTAAGTAATAAGACTTATTTTGAAAAAATAATTACTTAAGAGGCCTCCCTGCATATTTCTGGACGAAATCTACAATTATAGTAATCTAAGAAAATAAAGAGTGAACTCAAGTGAAGATTATTCTGCAAATACACATGTTAGAGCACACACACCCCTCGCCTCCGTCCTACAGGAAGATTTCTTAGACGAGGGTATTTATTCCTTTGGTTTATAGGACCCAACTTGATATAGGCCTTAATCCTTAGGTACTGGTATCTATTTTGCTTCAGCTAATTTATACCTAGGTTGTACTTGAATGGGACATGGTAGCATCCTGGATAACACTGGACCGTATCTTCAAGTGCTTGTACACAGATGTGTGTTTTAATTTTTCTCCATCCATCATCTTTTGATAAAGGCGTTATAAAACAATACTTGGTAATCAATTGGGAGTTTAACATAGGGGAGCATAAAGCCCAAATACCCTAAATGACACCACTTAAAAACTTTTTATAAATAAAAAATTTAATATTTATGAGATACAATTTGTTAAGTCGGACAAAAGACGTACCTGGAGAAAAACTACATTAAAAATGTCTCTTACTAAGAAATAACAGCCTGATCACATTCTGGGGTACAATTACTATAAAAAAAATTAATTATTTAAAAAGAATAGCATTGATACTTTATTGCCTTACTATAATGCAGGCCTGGGGTTTTTTCTTATCGCAATAACTTATTTTTATTCTAATAATAATTTTATTAATTTAATTTTAGCAAAACAATAATCTGAGAATCAAAAGTTAAAATTTTTAGCTTGGATTTTTATGCCAGGGAGATAAGAAGTTGTATACTGTGATCTTACTATTGTTGCTTTCAGGAATGGAAGCTGCTCTTACTGAAGCCAAAGCCACTCAAGCCGATGTTTTAGACGAAGCAGTTGAAGCATTCGAAGATGCCAATAATGAAGTTACCCAGGTACTAGGAGAAGCCATCTTGTCTGCAAGAGATCATGATTCTGAAGCTGCTGAAGCTGTTGCTTTTGCAGTTAGCGGAAGTAGTAAGTATGAAATACAAATTTTTAAATATTAAGAATTTCAAAACGTTAGATAACGATACGAAAAGAATAAAGCTCTAAAATATTTTAGGTTCAATTTATAGTTTACGATTACAAATTAAATTTTCCAAGTAGAAGTAGTCTTGGGAGCTGAAAATTCTGGATTGTTCACCAAAAAGGTTAAAAAGGTTAAAAAATATTTTTCTAGCAAATTTTTATTACTTTGTTAAGGAAAGGCATATATGGCTAGTTTTTCAAGGCATAACATTGGTATTTGCTTGGAACTATGAACTGTACATATTTCAACAATAATGATTTCAAGCAGCAACATGTTCATTTTTAATTTTTTAGCTGACTTCCATAGATAGGAGAAAGTATCTGTCTAGCAATTAAACAAAGTAATTGTCAGTAAAATAAACAACATGATATTTTCGCTCTTTTGAGGCTTTTTGTGGTTATTAAAAAACCTTTCCGTGAAGTGTTAGTTTCCTCAAATGATATGTAATGTTTGATAGAATGTAATGTAGAAAAAACTTGTGGCATTAATGTTTCAAGCTACAGATATGATTGTCAGACCTAATCAGGTATAAATCTAAAATTTTTAACGTATTTAATATTGATTTATATTTAAATTTTCTTTAAATTTTATTAATCCTAGCTTAATTCGATTTTTTGTAATTGTCTTTTTTTGTCTTTGTGCGTCATCCGAATATTTTCTATTTTCAAATTTATTAAGAAATTCAAGCTGTTAAGCAAAAATTAAAGGACGCACTTGCCAAGGCACATGGAAAAGTTAAAGAAATCATCAAAAAAGCCATTGAAAAAATCAACTCTGGAATGGCCAAATTAGAGGGATTTTTGTCAAGGATTTTGGGAGAAGCTGGAATCAAGAAGGGTGTGTATTTTTATTTTAACATCAAAATGTATTTCAGAGAAAATTACACCAAAACAACAGTAAATAATAATAATAATAATAATAATAATAATAGTCATGAGTTGTTGTCATACAACAACAACAGCTTGAGCAATGTGCCTTTCCTCACTGGTTGTGAGACTCCACTTGCAAGGTTGAAGTGGTGTTGCCATTATGATTTGGCTTTATATTTTATTTCACTTTTGTGGCTACAGTACATGTACCTGCATTCAACTTTTCTGGCTTGTTCCTGGGCGCTGAATGTGGTTTTTTCACCCATCCATCACTAGATGGTGTGTAACCACTCGATAATAATAATAATAATAATAATAATAATAAAAGTTGTCCCTGTGGTTATAGGTATGATTTGATGCATGGATGCAAAAGATTAAAATACCATACGAGATAGATGTAATGCAGAAAGTGCTCTACTAGAAACTGCAAGGATACTCAGGAAGGTGTTGGAAATGTGAAGTCAAAGAATCTCTGCTCGCACTTGGTCATTTGTTATGACTTTCCTAGGAGAAGTAAATGGCAACAACAACAGCCAGAGCAAAAGTTTTGAGATAATGATGATAATAATAATAATAATTTCAAATAACAGTTACTTTTTATTGTAAGTTGTAACTTTAGAAAATGGAATATCAAATATGGGTAAGAGTTGGAAAAAAATATCAGTAAACCTACTCGTCATGTTCTTACATCAGTTTGCTTTTGGCAGTTAAGGAAATGTAGAGTATCAATTTCTTACGTTTTCTCCAAAAATCTTTGTGAATCTTTGTTTGCAAACAAAAGTTAAGCATTTTTTTTTGCTTCATCGTTCTCATGCATAGCTGTATAAGAAAATAGCGAGTCTGTATCTTCTAAACATAGTTCTAGAATTAAATATCACCGTACTGAAGTTAGGAAAGAGTCTCCACTAACAATTGTTGTTAAAATGTTCCTTCCGAATACAAAATATACTTATTTTCTTTCTGTAAAGACTGTTTTTTTTGCCTCTAACTATCATTGTCGCTTGCTATATTCTGAAAATAAGATTATTCTTGATTCAATAATTTTATGCAGTCCAAGAACTTCTCGCACAACAAGTTGAGAGATTGATTAAGATACTCACTGATGCTCTTGTCAAGAAAATCGAGGGGAAGACCCAATCATCCTTCAATTTGGCTGTTGTCGACACTGAAGCTTTCATTGATGACCTGGAAGCTGATTCAAGGATTGCCAAACGATCTGCTTGTAAGTACTTTGTGTACCTTGTAAACTTCGTCTATATTGATTTGAAACACATTAAAATTTGACTAATACCGTAAAATAAATATGACCTTTGTATCTTTAGAGGTCAAATTGAGGTACCAACAGTGTAAGTTACACTTGCTTTTAATGGTTTGATTTAACTAGAAATTGTAAGTACTTTGTCTATATTTATTTGAAAACAAGACTGAAAAACCTTCAGTCTATAAGCGCGAGCCTAGTATATTTTATGTTATTACTGAGCAAAGAAGTGTCAAAAAAAACCTCTGAACTTCACTTAATACATGGATGGGTGCCCATTAGGTCTACATTCAACTCAGTTTCAGAATTGATCAACTTATTTTTCTATTACACAATGGAGCAAGCGTACAGGGCACGCATTAAAGACTAGTCTATCATTATGTCAATTGTCTATAACGAAAAGATAAATCGTCCAAGAACAAGAACAAGGAAAATACAGATGTAGAAGCAAGGCAATACTTACTCTCGCTTAAAAAACCTAAAATTTGAGTAATTCCGTTAAATTAATATGATGTTTGTATCTTGAGAGGTTAAATTAATGTACTAACGGGTAAGTTATATTTACTTTTAATGGTTTGATTTAACGAGAAATTAGAAAAAATATTGAGGAACGATTTAATTTTTTTGCATTAGACAGGAACTAAAATGATACTTTTTTAGAAAGTTTATCATCTGGGAGAAACAATAAAGAGAAAATATGATTTGAAAAAAAGTCTCTTTTTAATTCAAACGAACATCATGTTAACGTTATGAAGTGTTAAGTATAAATTTTGTACTCTTAATTTGATTTTATGGAATTTTTTTTTACTTTCTATCAGTTTTATGGTTAGTAAATATTTTCAGTTTTAAAAACCCTTTTTCTACAGTTATTCTTGAACATGTAGCATATATAAAGCTTTTTTTTCATTAATTGCTTTATTAGGAAGTGCATAGAACTTTATTAGGTTTACGATTTTTTAAAAGTCAACTACCTCGATGACTATACTCAATTCAGCTATTCTATGCGCTACATGCATTATGGGATATGACGTTGTTTAGCCGAATTCACTAAATTCACGTTTATTACTTGGTACTGATTAAACACCAAACTAAATCACTTGATTGAACTGGTGTCACACCGTGGGTTTGTAGCTATTTTCCAAATTATCTTGTTTTAGGGAAATTGCATTTCCGAAGATTTTGAGATGAGCTTCAATCCGAAAGTTATTTATTACATTTTCATAACATTTTTAAAGTGTTTACTAGAGAGATATTTAAAACTTGCTATATTTCGTCTTATGAATTCTTATTGTTGTACTTGTGGTTGTTTTGTTTGAGTACTTTTTTTTCATTTTGTTTTTCTTTCTTCAAGGTTTAGAAACCGTAAGTAGAGTATGAATGTATTTGGTTGGTGACGCGCCAAAACTCTTCGGAAGAATGTCTAAATAAAAATCCAATAAATATTGGACTTTTAGCGCAAACGATGAAAGGCGTATTTGATGATGAAGTAGAGAAAGATGACTTTGTTTGAAAAATAAAAGTTGAACTCTTGTTTCTATCCCTATTTATTTTTAGTTTGGGACAGAGTCAAGGCAGCTGTCAAGAAACTCGGTGCCAACATTAGGGAATCTGCCATGAAAGCCATTAATAAGCACAAACCTATCATCATGCAGAAGCTGAAAGAGCTTGGAAAAGCTGTAATTGCTGCTGGCAAGGACATCATTATCGAAATTGTTAATGGAGCTATCAAGGCTATAGTTCAATGAGCTAATTATTGACTTGTAGCTATGACCGAAATGAAAAATTTGTATTAGTAAACTGCTGAAATCGTTTCATCAAAACATTTGCTTAGTAGAGAGAGCACATTTCCTCCTTGGTTTCGTGGACTTTACACAATCTTTAATTTTGGTAGATCTTTTCTGCATTTTCATGTTAGCACTTAATTTTTAAAAATTAGCTTTTTGTTACTTTCACATTGAAATGTTGTTTTTATCTTGCAGTTACTGCATAGATTTGATTTGGATATAGGTACTGTTACCCTGTTTAAGCTAGACATTATTAAGAAACTTTTAAGCAGCTGAAAAAAAAAATAGGATTTGTCGACAAAAATAGAAATGTAACTGCAACGAGCAAAACAAAAAGATATTTCTGAAAATAATGGAAAGAAAGTCGTTATTTTGATGTTACCTAATCATACTTTTTTTCTGTGTTCTATTAAATTAAAAACGCTTTTTTTTATCTCTGTCCACCTTTCTTCTATGCTCTCTGTTGGCTTATTATTTTTTTGATTTCAGCAATCCCTATTTTAACTGAAACACTATTATAATTAGATATAAGAGGATCTACTATCTGTAGATGTTCTTATATCCAAAGATTCGCCGTCTTCATGTTTCTTTTGTTCCTTGTTTCATTTCAAGCTATGCGCGAGCTATATTATACCTTGCTGAAGAGGTTTCTAAAAGAATGATGATGAAAGCATACATAACTTTGTTATGTGAAAGCACCAGTATTTTGTGTATGTCCGAGAGACGTAAAAGGTGAGAAAACGTAAAGAGGGAGATTATTTGTCTTGTAATGTGAATTTAGAGAGAAATACTTAGAACACTACTCATAGAAAAAAAAAGAAGCTAAAAAGTCAGTCTTAGAAAATATGAATAATGCCCTGGAACATGATTAGAAAATAAATATTCAAGATTAAACCCAGCTCATTTCAAAAGAAGTCTCTGTTGTTGGTTGTAGTTTTGGAGGAGTAAACAAGACTTTCGGAATGCATAGATAACGAGAGAAGAGCTGGAAGGCTTCGAAGGAAGCGTGAGAGTAGGGGAAAGATCCATCACAAATCTCAGCTATGCTGACGTTCTAGTATTGGTAGCGGGTACATTGGAGGAAGTACAAGACCTTGCTGACAGAGTAAAAAGAAGCTCGGAAAGCGCTAGACTCTCATTGAATACAAAGAAGACTAAAATGTTTAATTTGCAAAGAAAGCGTTGATGAACGCAGTATATTTGCAAATGGCCAACCATTGGAAAACGTCAGATAAATCACATATTTGAGAGTCCTCTTTACTGAGGATTATGGTTATATCCCTGAAATAAAGAAACGGATTACTCAGCACTCACAACAGTCTGGAAAGACAGAAATTGAGGCTGCTAAACACACTAGTCTTTCCGATTGCAACCTATGGTTGTGAGACATGGATTCTCAAAAAGAGTGACAGGCAATGACTCTACAGCTTTGAGCTGTGGTGTTACAGGAGCGTTCTAAGAATAACTTGGACGGAGAGGGTAAAGATTCAGGACGTCTTGCGGAGAATTCAGTGTCACAAGCGACTACTGCAGACTACTGAAGTAAACCAAAGACTTCCTTACTTAGGACATATACTAAGAAGCGATATTCTGGAAAGAGAACTGATCATGGGCATGGTTGCTGGAGCTAGGAAAAAAGAAAGGCCAAGAACAAGGTACATGGACATCATCAAGGAAGAATCTGGACTCTCCAAGTACAGGCATACAGAGCGGCGCAGGACTGGGTCAAGTGGTGAGCAATGATGAAGGAAGCCACGGGAGCTCAAATATGAGCTTTCCGTACATGATGATGAATAAGACTTACGTAGGCAGAAATCACTCTTCAGATTCGATTGGAATAACACGTGATAAAAACTAACAACACAAAAACTTGTATAATACCAGATAGGGCAAAAGGGAAAAGAAGAAAAACTAGATGGAAACGTGATTAAAATGTAAAGAGTAAAATATACAGGACGGCCTTGTAACCCTTCTTGAAACAATCGGTTCACAACAGAACTGTGAGTTGTATTTGTTTAGAGAGTATTGAATGAGATTGAATGCTACCAGAAGACGGCTAGAATTTACTTTAATATTCCAAATTGTCAGTAAATGATGTACAAAGATAGAACTTGGGCGGTTTTTAATGTAATGAGACATTCTTTCTGGAGACTGGACAAGTACTTCGTGAAAGATCCCAATAATCTCTATTATTCAACATAAAGCCATTTTATTTTCAGTTTTTAGAAAATAAAATAAGGTATAACGGGCTTTGCATTTACTCTGGGTCACGTACTAAGCAGATGGTGTACACTAGTTTTCTTCGTCAGTTGTCAAAATTTTTGGTGAAGAAAAATCAATGCTCTGCACCAAGTATTTATTCTGGCTTGGTGGTGGTAGTGTGGTGGTGGTGGGGTTGCAGATTGATTTTCAAGGGAATCACTGGTTTTCTCATTTCTGTGAGGAATTAGTTGTTTTTCTCTTATTTAAAAAGACGAAAAAATCTTCTAAGAACAAAAACGGGAATCTTCTTAGTTTTGAATTCTTATGAAATATAAATCACAGCCATTGATAAAAAGCTTATTGACTGAAATTGGCTCAATGTCCTTCCGATTATTTTTGACTACGTACTTAGAAGGAACTAAAGAAAATCAGTGATCTAGATTTTTGAGTTAGAAACATTCATTTCAAGGAAATCAATTTCAATTCTGATTTGCTTGCTGTTTGGGTAAATAGAGCAAAAATTTGTTTGAATTTCAAGAATTGTTTGTAACTGTAATTGTATTCCCCAGAATCCACTGCCCCCAAACTGTTTTTTTGTAAAAAGTGTCACCCTACTGAGCTGGTGCATGTTTTGGGACATTTTATTGGGAGAGGAAAGAAATCAACAAAATTAAAAAGTACAACGAATACAAATCAAAGGAGAAAAGTAACCCTCTGCACTATAGCTGCTTCAAATCTTTGTTTAGGGTGAAAGACTTAATGAAAATTGCATCGAGGATAAAAATTATGCCCTTTCTACTCATTGTACACGAAAACGAGATTTCTTTGTCAGTGTAATCTCTACTCATATCTTTCATTATAAAATAGTGTAAATGATGAGAAGAAACTTTGCTAGAATTAGTTTTAAGTAAGTTTTTTCCAAAGGAATATAACAACCGGGCAGCAAGGCTTTTTCTTTCACTCTTCCCTAACTCACAATCGTAAATAGTAACCTGCTTCTTTATGTTGATTCTCATTTGGCTTACAAGAAGAACCTTATTTTAGAAATTATGATTATTTTTTAATAATGGAATAACTGGTTTATTTTGGAATGAATAGATTTCTTCAAGAAATTACATTTATTGCTATATTGGTAATTTTGCTCGAATTCAATGCCTGAGGTAAAGATAGTGGTGTAAGGTGACCTTGGTATTCATCATCTCTTCCATTTAAAGTATCTTTCTGTAGTAATTAGTTACGCGCATACTTATAAGTTAGAAGGAACACGTTCGTTAAAAATGAAGGCGATTTTTATTAACAAATATATAGTTTAGTTCATAAATTATTTATAGAGTTTTATATAATTTAGAATCTTTCCTTTTGAACTTTCATTGTAAAGATCGCAGATGATCTTTACAATGAAAACAAATACAAGTATGTACATCTTATCTTGACATGGTTTATAAAATAAACTTGAAAAGTAAGACTCTTTCAAGCTTGCGAGCTGGCCCCTTTGTCTGCTAAACAGAAGCATCTCAAATATACAAGAATGTCTTTCGGTTATCAGAGGTGCAGATCCTTGTGGAGGTCCTCCTCCAAAAAGTGAACATAATACATCTTGCTTTATAACACCAGTTATAGGGTTTTGTTAAGAACTCGTTTTAAACACCATGAAACATACTGTTTGGTCTATCGTATTCACTATAATCTGAACAAAAATTAAAGTATTGCTTCTTCACAAGTAGAACGCCGGCTATTTTCCCTCACTAACCGAAAACAAGATGGAGACGAGGTGTAAGATCCTGGTCAAGGGCCAAGAACTGGAGGAATTTAAACAATTTATTTATTAGGGTAGTTTGGTCTAATCAGAGGTGGATTTAAAGAAAAGAATTGGCATTGCAAAAACAAACTTCAAAAAGTTGGAGAAGGTTCTATGATCAAGTTGTGTGACGATCGAAACTACAATTAGGCTGCTTAACTGCTACAGGTGATCAAGTCTACTATATGGTTGCGAGAGGTGGACTATTACTATAAGCCTGGAAGACAGGATTAGAGCAATGGAAATGTGGTTTCTAAGGAGAATGTTGAGGGTATCATTGACAGACAGGATAACATCCTGCATAAGGCAGGGACTAATTGCTGTTTATTACAGACGATCGTGAACAAGCAGATCCGGTTTGTAGGGCATGTGATGAGGAAGGAGAGGCTTGAAGAGGTTGTGCTGACTGGCGGTGTAGAGGGAAAAAGATCAAGGGGAAGACAAAGAACTACACACTGGGCATGGTTAGAAAGTGAAAGTGGTTGGTGACCCACTGTACTCACTCAGGGTCTGAAGAACCGCCAAGATAAGAATGCTATGGCTGCCACCTACGCCAGAATTTTGGCACGCCCCCTAGATTGATTGATTGAACAGAAAATGTTATTTTAAGGTCAGTTTTCAAATATCTTTATGAAAGGTTTTTAAAAAGCCAAAATACATATGAATTCAAATCATCAAATTACTGTTTAAGCCTGTGCTCATAAGGGCCCATTTAACCGGGCTGGCCTGCTTATCCAGACTTTAATTATTATGCTGTCCTGTGGAGATTCTTCAGGCTATCTGATCACGTGGCGTTTGTTTAAACTCAAGGTAATTGGAGAAAAAATGGGCAGGGGGTAAGTGAAAAAAGTGGTTGCAATAATTACAGCCCTTGGACCTATACAAACATCTAACGTTGACAATGAAAAATTTTTACTCTCATGGAGAAGTCAACAAACTATTTTTTTATCAGTGCAACTTGTTTATTTCGTTAAAAAGCCGATTGCTAAGCAGGCAGAAAAGAAAGATTATTCAGAAAAGCTTGAAAGGAAAATAAAAGGAACTTAGCAAGATCCAAGTCGTACGGATCACTGATAGATCAACATGGTATTCAAAATAACATTTGATACGACTTGGAAAAAGCTCCTGGTATCTCTTACAACCTTGTCAAAAATTAGTCGATGAAATTCGCATTTACATGGGTCCAAATGTGCTCCCTCTTAATCACAGAGCTCTATCAGCAGAAAAAATGTTTCTATTACTCCATTTTTTATAAAACAAATTGGCCCTCAACTTATGACTGCAAAGATATTTGGTATTGGACACAATACTATCAGTTCTGTTGTTGTTGAGACTTGCATTGCAATGAGAACGTACATGGGACAGAAATAGTTCCATTTACTTAACGATATAGAGACAAGGAGACAAGTGGTGTCAGAATTTAAGGCAAAGTACGAAATGCTACGAGTTTTGGTTGTGTTCACGGTGCCTATGTACCACTTTGTTGTCCTAAAGTTAATACTGGGGTTTACTTTGGCTACAGACATTTCTATTTCATAAATGCACAACCCGTATGTCACTATAGAAGATTACTCATGGATACGTATTGTAAATGGTCTCGGAGCACCCACTACAGCAAAATATTTGTCATTTTTTCAATTAACAGAGAAGTCGTAAACTGCCAGAAATATTTCAACTGTTTAATGGAAATAGTGAAAAATCTACTTAATTGGTGTTCCCGCACGCTCATTAACTGCCATTTGCATGCAGAAAATATGATAACAGTAACGAGCAAGGTATATTTTAACATATTAAGATCAGTTGGTACTGTGTAGCAATGATTTGACAGGTGAACAGTCTAAGCTTTAAGATTATCATATTCATTGGTAAAATTTGTTTCAACATCCAAGAAATAAAATTGAGGCAATGACCATTTAAATATGTGAAGGTTTTCATAGGAAATTGTTGGTTTCTTGGTTTTTTTACTAATGCACGTACTGGATTTGTCAAATATTGAGGTTCTATTACTCAGACCCTTTCGGGGTTTGACATTGCAAAGCAACGCTGCTAGCCCAAAAGGACGAGACCACCTCCATAATCTAACCCCATTTGAGTAAGATAGAAGTAAGAAAGATCCAACAGAATGTGCCTTTAGTAGGATTGAAGCTGAGAGGTCAATCTTGATCAGAAAAATGGATTTAAAGCTAAAAAATATACCAACAGTTTCTGACTTTCTGACTGACGTTTTCTAACTTAGGCCAAAATTCATGTGTAAGACAGATGAAGTAGAAGTAAGAAGTAAATGAATCACAGTTCATTTTATTAAATTCACATAAACTTATTTCTTTTAGCACTTTTAAATAATGTAATAACATGTTTTGCTAGTTAATACCCTCAGGTATATGATAATTATACAGGCATAACTTATCATACAGGGAGAAGTAATAGCTATAATATTTATCATTTGTAGTCAGGCAGTGTAGAATAACCTTTCTGTACTATCCTCCACAAGTTAAAAGACGTGGTCTTTACAGACACTTTCACTTTATTAAGGTGCCGTGAAAACTACAAGAAATAACATAAAATAAGCGGGCATGCAACGATTACATTAGCCACAATTACAGTGAAAGTGGTGACAAAATACACAATAGGTAACAAATACATGTAGTACATAAGAAAATAGAAAACATACCTCTTGCCGGTCTTGTGGGGGTAGTAAATTACAAAGCTCCTTTGGAGGTCTTAAAATCAAACAACGTCCCTCCTCAATCTACTGTAGGCAACTGCCTGGGCTTTGCACAACTTCCTGCTTTTCTACTGGTGTGCAATTCCGGTGATCTACACAATCACACCCCAGCCAAACACCCACCAGGATGTCCACACAATCGACACGACCTGAGTCCCATTACTTTCAACACTGTCTGGCAACATTAAAAACACCAAACATAGAACAATGCCCTGATGACACTGTTGTTTATTTCACATTCCTCTGAGCCTGATACAGCTGACAAAATCAGTTTTCCAGCTCCGCTACACTTTCAGAGAGGAAATTGCCAGTGAAATTAATAATTGTTCAAGCTAAAATAACTGTACAGTAAAGAGAGTGATTGAGTTATCCTCTTTTTTGTGTTTAAAACAAAGTTTTGGAAGTTTTTCTTTCTCTTTTAGGGCATACGTCTAATATTTGGTCATATGCGTTATGAGCAATTCCAAGGGAACCTAACTCAACAACTGGAGCCTTCACATGGCTATAACATGAAAGTTATAGCTTGAAATATGCAAAATTTTGATGTAACATGAAAAGCAACATAAGCTTTTATACTAGAGCGATTTTCCTTCCTGTCATTGCTATTGTTATTTTCTGTAAAGCTTAACTATGTTAACTGATGCAACGCAGAAAATACTGAAAAGAATTGTACACTTGAGGAATTCTTCAATTCCTCTGAAACTACTCAGAATTCTAATCACAACCTTTCAGCAGTGTAGTAGGACATTTTGATATATTATAATGTGATAGTAAAGATTAAATGATATGATAAAAAATTATAATGGAACTAGCCATTTTGGTAACTGACACCAAAAAGTCAACCATGCTTCCAGTTCCACATCATTTATCGAGCTTAAAAATTCGGTATCCCTGATGAGCTGACGGATTTTTGAAAGGTCGAAGTTACCAGCTTTTGAGTTTCTCTATAGCTGACCCTGGAACAGCCTCTTGCGTAGATAAATGAAGTAGCCACCATCTTTTCCCAGAGCTTTAGTGAATTCCCTCTTTAAGCTAAGCTTGATGTGAAGCGGCGGGAATAATAATTGGTCTCTGGCCACCAGAGGGTTGTTGATGAAGTTTTGTGCGCTCCAGGGAAGGAGGTTCTCTCGCAAAGGCCAGTCATTTTGTGTTTAGTAGCGGGATCTGTCCCTACTATCCCACATGCAGAGAAAGCACGGGTACTTGATGAATCCAGAAAGAAGCCCAAGCACAGAATTCATCATTTTCAGATCAGCACAAATAATTCAATCATGCTGATTATGGCAAATTTTTTCTAACACGTACTTCACCACTTTGATGTGATGATGTGTTGATTGCAGATTAGGACACTTGAGGCTGTTCCGATTCTTCTTATTTATCCCACTTAAATTGATAGAGCAGAAATAGCAGTCGGAGTGATGATTTAGGGGTTCCCTCCAAACCAAGGAATTTCCAACTTTCAGACAAGTCTTTTTGCCCCTCCTCCACTTACGAGGATCCTTGGTACAAGTTTTCCTGGCCATATATGATGCCTAGGGTTTGTCTTGCTGGCCAACTTTCGCTTCAAAGTAAGCATAGTATGCAGGCTTTACGAAATTGGTGACTGATTTTCTGTTTGAAGCTATAGTGTATTCACCGCAGGTATATAAAAAACCTACGGGTTTACTCTTACATCATCTTCTGGTTGTAGTTATTGCATTGGTCTGGAAATAATAATAATAATAATAATGAACAAAAGTACCAATTTGTCATTAACTATTGCACACAAGCTTTGAACTGAAGGCCCTTATTCAAAGATATAGTGAAACCTAGAGCTCGAAAGGCAAGACTTACTTTGTTTCAAAGAAGAAGATAACTTGGGTCGTGTGGACCTTGAAATTTCGAAATATTAGCCTTTGTAAACCATGTGGATTTTTGTTCAAATCGACAAGCAAATCCTCTGAGTTTAATGTTCAAGGTTAAGATTCTGGATCAATTTCGTGAGACAATCTATTGCACGTTCTTTTTATTTATAGTGGATATGCCTTGAATATCATCCGACCTTTTGGGTCATATGGTTTTGCAAAATGAAAAGAGATTAAACCATGCTGTGTTGTACGATATAATTGCGGGCTGCCCAATATGTCTTTTTTGTGGTTTGTATGGAAGATTTTCCTGTTACACTAGTCAACAAAAAATACAATATGAAGTTTGTTCGAGGATTATGGACCATTTTCACGTGCTGAATTAGTTATCTGCAATAAAGAAATGTAAACACCCTGTGGGAATAAGTCAACCTCTGAAGTTACAATGCTTAGTAACTTGAGGAAAGAACAAACCATGCTATGATTGGTGGTGCCCAATTCATGTCAGTGGGTGCTTTTGTTTTTTCAGGAGCCATTTCTATTGTTGTTCTCTTCCAGGAGATTATCTATGAATAGAAGCCTGCAAGTGAGTAATGGGCTGCTTTGACCCATGCACACATCAAACACCCTTTTACTAACCAAGGAGTATATTCTCTTCATTTCAGATTAATTGATTGCTCTAAGATTAGTACAGAAGCCCTATCTACAAAGAAACTAAATAAATAAATAAATTATCAGAAATAACAATTGATGCTCCAAGGAGCCTGAAGAACTTTCCAATTCTAATAAATGCCATTTCACGAAGACAAAGGTTCAGAGCATTTCGAATAAGAAAATTGCTCTAAACTAGAACGTCAATAAAATATTGAATATACCTCCACAACTTTTACAAATAGATAATGCTGGCCTGATTGAACAAAAACCAGTATCATAGTTGAATTCAGCACGTGAAAATGGTCCATAATCGGCCAAGAAATACCAGACGCTAAATTTGCACATTGGCTTTTTACAGATCAGACAATTACTTCTTCACATTTGAAACTTCCTCTGAAAACACTAAAAGTACAATATTTTGACACATTTCCGCAAAATCTGTTGTTGAGTTTATCAATACTTGCCTATGCATAATTTTTCTTCAGATACTTGTCTTTACAATGCTTACTACTGCATCAGTTGATCTCTTTTCATGCGCAGTTGCAAAAAAGTCCATTCAACCTCCTTCAGAGTTTGATGGGTAAGGAAAGTATTGTGAAATATTTGACAATTTAAAGCGATTTTTCACTTGACTTCCAGCTCTATCGCTAGCAACTTGGATTTGATTAATTTCCGTAAGTAATACTAATTTGGTCTGCTTTAAAGTAATTTTGTTGGAGGCAGCAACAGAGACCGTACCAAGATGTAATTCATTACTGACAATGACAAAAGATTTTGGTTCAGATTTGGTATTGAAAAGTGCGTGTAGATTGTAAGACTATCAAGCAATAGCAGCCATAATTTTGTCCAGCTGCTTATAGTATCCCCAATACAAGGCGCGTAACGATATAACAGTAATCCAGCAGTAAAGAGAAGATGGTTACACTCCACACCTAAATGCGAGGTGCGTCTGTCTTTCCTTTCTGAATACAAAAAAATCATTCTCTTATATACATAATTTTTATAAGATAAATTTATCCATTACATCATCATTCCAAACTAAAAGACATTAAGTAAGCATTCTTGAGTGACCCATAACTATTAGGAATTTGTGATTACACAATTACTGGGACACTAGCTATATCAACAATGCTAATCTGTATGACATCAATACTTTGTGTCGTGCACAAGGAGTTTCCATGGTAACCATACTTGTCACTGCTTGATATTAAAATTCTTCTCAAAATCGATATTGAGGATTGCATAATTTGGTGCATAATAAGATTCCATTTTATTTCCTTGACTTATTTCAGTTCAATTGTTCCAATAAAAGTGTATTGACGCATAAAGTTAAGGATTTTAAAATCAGGTTCAAGCCAATTGCTCTATGAGATCTGTCTTTGTTGCACCAATGGTAGATGAAACAGTAGTCTTGTGGTTATATTTCCATTGGATATGACAGCAAGCAAGTGATGAATCGTAATCTGAATAAAATTCTTAATGTCTTTGCAAATACTAAATTCTCCAACTGAACAGTTCATAGATTTTTTTATTGCAAACGGACATAAAAACTAAACTATCAGGATTAATTAGGTCAAGAATCAGCTTCTTCATTTCTTCTACAATTATATCAAATTTCCATGATTAAGCAACAACACACATAGTGATCTTTTTTACAAACTAGTAGTACATCCACAGGTCAAAGAATAGATTTTTATTAAGTTCCCAATCCTGAGCTCAGAATGGTCATATTTGAATTGGCTGTATGTCTCCAAAACAGAGGAAAGCAATGTTAGTTTCTGAAGGTGCTACTTTTTGCCTTTGATCTTCTTGAAGGAAGAGTTTCTGAAAGCTTTTTAACAACGGAAACGTATTTACTGGGACTGCAGGTAACAGCAGCTGAGGCATCTTTCATTGCCTTGACAAAAGACTGTTTGTTGCCAAAAATTAAACTTGGCGAAGATTGTAATTGAATATGAGTCGCAAACATCCTGACAAAGATTGCTCTTGCTTTCTTTTCCTCTCTACATATTTTTACTCTTTCTTTGTTTTTGCAAGCTTCACTTTTTCCTTTCTAGCTCCATTTCTGCCTAGATTTTTGTTGCTGAAATCGATTTTTGAACTTTACTGCTTCTTCAGGTATTCTGGCTCTGTATTTTCTCAGCTTTTACACAGCGGATACTGGATAAGTTACGTATCATCATCTTAAAGATTAGAAGAGTGTTTGTATGCCTACCATCATCATAATACAAGATATATACCTAGTGATGTCTATTATTTTGAATTCGGTTACTATCATCATCATCATCATCATCACCATCATCATCAAAACTGTGTCATTTATTCAAAATTATAACAGACTTTTAATCTAAATATTAACTTTAAACCATTGCATCTTCTCTAAGTATATTCTGCGGGTTATTCGAACACATGATGTAGTAACATCAACATTATTATGAGCGCCAATGTTTTTGGTGACCTATGTAGCATCAGTTCCTGTTCAATATCGTTTCTTTACTTTATTCTTCACTCGAATTTAGTCTTTTCTTGAAACAAAATATCCCATTTAATAGAATAGATCAAGATCTAGACCTTTGATAAAAATTAGGTCCATATTCTACTAGTTAGGTGTTTGAGCAGCCTGTAACTCTTGTTTTGGTAACTGACCCAACAAAAATCCAAATTACAAATAATTATAATTATCATACACTAGAAAATTTGATGACACACTTCTGTTTTGTTTTTTTCTCAAATATGATTTCTAAGATCAAATTGGATGTTTCATCAAATTTTGCTCATCTGAAGTTGCTTTGGAAGTTCAATTTGAATGGATTCAACAAGTCTTCAAATGAAACATACTTGTTTCAGCCAAGGTCTCAACTTTCAAGATGGTTGCCAGCCACATGACATGTATGATAGAGAAAATATCAGTACTGCACTGGATGGTAAAATTATTTTTTCCTAAAAATAATTTTGCTCTACAGGGTGATCATTACGTGGAATGACACATATGTTACAAGTTCAAATAAACTTGGGACACAAATCAAGGACACAAATTAGTTAAAAAAATAAAACACACTCGTTCAATTTTTCAATATTTCACAGTATTACATCGAAAAATGTTCACAGGATATTAAAAGAAAAAACACGTTAAAATTTTAAAAGCTATATACAGGGTGCCCAAGAACATAATGCTTTCAGTTGACTTTATTCAATTCAGACCTGCATGGTCCTCAAATTTGTCCGGGTGGTCTGAGAGAGCACATCCCTGGCAAAATATTTTACCTAAATTCTGAGGTCACAATATTTTTATAGTGTATTTTGGAAAACGGTTTTACGATGGTTTCACTAAACTTGGAATCATTGCCCAATTTTAAGCCGCAAAAATGTATTTGCAGAAAAACAATTTAACAGAATATTTCAGTCAAAACTGTCATGTAGAAATTTTTTTTATTTAAGCTGCCAAGAGTAGTTCAAAATTTTAGTAGTACAGAGTAGACAAGAGTAGTTCAAAATTTTGTGAAAGCAGAAAATACATATTCTTCACAACACATAAAGATAATTTAACAAGAGAATAACAAAGCAGGTGGTTCTTATAAACTTTTTTGTATTAAACCTTTAGACAAGAGTAGTTCAAATCTAACAAACAAATCTGGTCAAACAATGTCAATACAATAACTATAGCAATACTTTTATAGCTTGTCAGCCATAATGAAAATTCTTAGTCTACTTGTTTTGATGACAATTAAATGTGCCTTGTGTAAAGGTTTGATTGCTACTAACATCATGCACCATGTTGCTTTAATAGCCTTGTGGAATATTTTGATAAAACATACTCTGATTAAGAGGTGTTACTAAAGCCTGAAGAAACATTACTCAGGCCAAATTTTCTATGGAGTTACTAATTTCTGCAGACATCACCTTGATTAAAGTATTTAGTCTTTCTACAGATACTGAAAGCTCTTGTTTTATTTATTTATTACACAGGGCATATTATTTCTAAATAAAAGTGTCATCCCTTTCTTCGTTAAGTATTACTTGATGCCCTTGTGCAGCTAAGGAACTTTTCTCTTTTTTTTTGGTCTTCAATGTCATTTTACCCCAGTAATTGGGGTTCGGATGATGCCCTTTAGAGGGACTTTCTTTTGGCAGTAAGGAATTTTTTGGCCGGATTCCCTTCTTGACACCAACCAATGTCCTGTTTCTTTTGTAAAATTCCACTTTCTTTTCACCCACTTGGGAAATCGAAGCTGGAACCTCTTGGTTACGGTGTAACTGCACTAACCATTAACCCACGACTCTTCCAGGAGCTTTTCTTTAGATGCTGAAGCTTATTATAAACAAACTTTGGGATAGAAAATGATTTTCTTTTGATTAATTTAGTATTATCAATTTCCATAGCTTTAATAGCGCTGCTTTATACTCTGACTCTGATGTTGTTTACAGTTCATCTGGACATGATGTAGTGTTATTTTGTACAGGAAATTCATTTCAACATCAGTTTTATCTATGTTGTTTGTATCCATTCCAAATGGAAGAGGTTCATCCTTTTCTGCACCTCCCAAAATTTGTCCTAAAACGTGGAGGTTATCAAAAACAATCTCTTCACTCCCTGACCGTGTTCCACTTACCAAGGCTTTAGGAAATTTCTGTTAAATTTCTTTGACTTTCTCTTGGCCTCTAGTTTTCCTTTTGCTATTGCAGCATTATGCTCTTTGATTAAAGTTTTAATTCGATTTATCTCTTTCTGGGAATTTGATTTCAGCTTTTCAACATTTAAATCTCTTGTCTCGAGCCCTTCATACAATATTTTGTCTTTAAACTGATAAATTTCTGCCAAACGTTTTCGAAGTTCAGGGTATAATAAGGCTAACTGCCTTCAAAAATCAAGTCTGTTCAAAGCCAACAATATATATGTATATATATATATATACATAAGTATTGTTTAATTGTCAAATTCATATAATAAGGTAAAGTTTGTAGATAGCAGCTACTGACGAAGCTCTTCGTTCACACTTTGCAGGTCCCCTTGAAGGCCAATGGTTCTGGAGTGTAGCACGTGTTCTGGTGTTTGCCTTTACCCGCATATGCACTGGTTGCTTTGTATTTGCCCAATTCTGTACATGACATTGGCATACCTTCCGTGGCCTGACCTCAGTCTCTTAAGCAAATCCCAGGGTGCCCGAGGTAGATTGTGCCATGGAGTCTCAGTTGACGCCTCTGTTATTTACTACTTCAATCTACACTCAGTACTTTTCCAAATTTCCTCCCACTTCTCTGCTTTCCACAAATCAGGAAAGCTGCCGTTTGCTTCACGTGTAATATTTGGTATTCTTGTGGATAGAGGAAGTCTGGATGAGATCCTTTGTGAGGCCTGTCTGTGAGCAGTTGCTATGGGTGGAATACGTGAGATGAACTACTAAGAGCTCTGGAATATGTCTTACGAACGATATTTTCTTTCTTCAAGTCAGGTGGGTGGATTCCTGAAAGAATGGGAAGAAAATGAAGAGCCGTAGAGCGGATTCAGATGCAGATATTCCTCATACTGTCACTAAAGGCAGAGTATAAATATTTTATATGCAAGCTACAACATCAAAGCGGAACACAGTACTTAACAGCAGAGTAGCATAGCAGGAAGGCAGTTGTAAGGAGGACATCAAATGAAGTACCCCATCGATCGCTTCCAATGCGACGAAGTAGATTTCATCTAGTTCGAACTTCCTCTGAGGTCTTCTGAAGATGCTCTTTGTATGTTAAAGATCAGTCAAGTGTTAAATCGTACCTCTGATTATTTTTTTTTCGAATAGCATGTTGGTTGCGCTGACTGCAACCTTGAGTATGCGATTAGATTGCTTGTTTGCTAAATGAACACACTTGAAACAGTTATGGTCGTGTGGAGCTTTAGTCGCCAGAAATGAAAGTAGTGCTTTAGTTCATTTCTTTTGACAAGACCTTTTCAATGCTCTTCAATGACCTTGCCTGGCACAGACGAACTGTGCCATCTGCATATACCGTACGTACCTCCTGATAGTCCAGGTAGGAAGATCAAATATCGGTGCTAACATTGACTCCAGTGGTATGCCATTGATAAGTTGGCGAGGCTTCGATTTCTTATCAGCAAGGTGAAGCGTAAATCTACTATTACTGATAATTTCCATAATAATTGTGATCATTAACTTGGTAGGGATCCACTGCAGTAGCATAAGATGACAGATGATGTCATAAGTGGTCGAGAGGTCCACAAGAACAATATCTGCATTTTCCTTGTCAAGGAAAGCGGATTCAATGTCGTCCGTAAGAAGGCATACTTGATAAATGGCACGTTTTCCTTGTCTGAATCCAGCTTTCTGTGAAAGTTGTTGCAAATCGACATTCCCCTCGATTTGGTGTTATATCAGGCGTTCCGTGATCGTAAAACCGATGCAGAGGAAGGTTACTGTCCTGTAGCTAGTGTGCTTGTCTGAAGACTTATGAGACTCAAGAATGCAACGACCTTCGCTTTTCTTTAAACCTATGGGAGTTTCTATAAGCAAAGGTAGTATTTTGCATCCAAGAGGGAATTATTAAGGAAGCCCAGATCTCGCCAAACTGAGGAAGCCCGTTTTACAGTTAATTTTCTTACATGACAAAGCCCCAAGTACTTTCAAATTCATTCAAAACCAAAAAATAATAAAATTACGATTTATTATAGATAAATGAAAATTGTGAAGAAACGTTTGCTGTGTGGAAGGTTTGAAGTGTTTTACACAAAAATTTGAAAATTTCATTCGTAATGTATTAATTCAAGTTTAATCACACACTGAAACTAATGGACCTCTCGTAAACAAAACTGCTCGCTCTGCCCTTTAATGTAATTATTTTTTATCATTTTATACCCAAAACATGGTATATTTTTCTGTACCAAACATTGTTGTTAATAAAATGCCTGCCCATGCCAATGCAACTATGGCTTTTGTTTTGTAATTTACAATTTCTGAACTTGTTCTGAAGGGGATGGATATGATTCGAAAGTTCTAAATTCAAATACCGTATTTTTTTATTCCAGTCATTACTAATATAAATTTGTTTTTCCTATAATTTTCAATCTTCCCTCCCTATCCATCTATCTATCTATCTATCTATCTATCTATCTATCTATCCTCTTATCCATCCATCTGTCCATCCATCTATCTATCAATCTATCTATCTTTCTTTCTATCTATCTATCTATCCATCTATCTATCTATCTATCTATCTATCTATCTATCTGTGTATCTACCATCTATCTACCATCTAACACTGCTTTGTTTCACCCTATTCTTTGAGTGACAGGAAGTAATTTCTAACCCCCTGTTCCCTCAAAAAAATAACAGTCGTTCAAAAAAAGTTGCTGAAGGTAATAACATATGCTGCGGCTTATGATAAAAGAATTATGATAAGTCGATATAAATGTTATAATACTCGATGTAAATGTTACAATATTTGATGTTAGAATAGTAATGAGTATCTCCAGTAAATATTTAATTAAATCAACAGCCCAGATAATCAGAACATCAAACATACGTTGCTGCACTCATTGGAGCGTTTGTGAAGTGTTCAAAATATGGATGGATGAATGATGAATTGACTTTTCAATAGGTAAATGAAGCGTGGGGCTCCTTAGGATTAGAACAAAGGTTTAGGTATGGATTCCTTTAAATGTTATATCTTTGACGAAAGGAAGAAAAAATTGCGTAAAATGAAGACAACGACCGGTGGCATTCCTTGAGGCTGGACAAAGTTCCCACAATCCTTGACGCTCCAAGCAATAACCCTGCAAAGCTATCTTTCGAGAATATTACGGTAAATGTTATCGTAAAGGTGAATCTGAATACACTAAGGGTGCCATAATCAAGCCTCCTACCAATGAACAGCAAGCAAAATGGGTCGTTGAGTCACGGAAAAAGGTCGATTAAGGTATTATCGTTACAACATTTGACACTTGTGGAATTAATATCAGCAATCAGACAAAATTTATCGTCTATCTGCTGGTCAGCAAAGCGAAGAAGCTTTTATCGTCATGAATGAAAATAAAAAGACCCTGAGTCCATTACTCGGCCAACACCTTAAGACGCAGATTTGGACAATGGCGATGTCATTATGAAAGGAGCTGAAACAGACTTGAAATATAAGTGCTACTTTTTTCCAATAACTTTCCACCCGTAGGAATACCATTTAAAAATTGAGTGTTTCAAGTAAGGTTAGGCAGATAAACCAATCAAATGTAGTCACGTGACTCTAACATCGACCAATGAAAATGTTCACCGGCAGAATTTTTTTTTTCATTTCACCAGTTACCGGCAGCATAGACACCGTTCATGTAAATGCGGCTTTGGTCGATAAAACAGTTATTTTGTTATCTCTGTATGTAAAACTTAACTACAATTTATATCTTAAGATATTGGTATATGTATATACATATGTATATGTTAGTATATATATATATATATATGTATATACATATGTATACATGTATTTAAATTATATTTAAAAGCTTATAGTCAAGAAAAATGTTGCAAAAATTCAATTTTCACGAATTCATTCAATATTTCCTATAAATCAACATAACTATAATTTACATAATGAAATAATTAAGGAAAACACTGTCACAAAATTAAAATTTCTGATTATCAAAAACTCCCCTAAAACTGATAACTACAATAAATGCAACCTATAAACAATTACCGTATGGGATAGCTGCTGACAGGAGTCAAGTTCCTATTGGTTTTAAAGTTAGGGTTTCACACAGGCTGAACTTCTCCAGCTGTGATCAACATTCCTACATTTACCGAATTTGGTATAAAGTTGGAGAACAAGAGTATTTCTACCGATCGAAACTTGATGTATGTACTGATGTAAACAAAGCAAATGTCAGGTTTTCATACAAGCGGAAAATTTCAAACTTTAGCCGCCATTGCTTCATTTACCAAATTCGGAATACTTTTAGGCGCAACAATATTTACACCAATGCAAACTAAATGCCTGTCAGCAGCCATCAGAAATTATAATTGTTTATTGGGCTAGGTATTTGCTGCCTGCATACCTACATTACTAAATTAGGAAAAGTTTGTTGCATACCGTTTTCTTGCCATTTTGTATTAAGCTTTAAGAAACCCTTGCTATTCACTTGTTACGGTCCGTATCAGCAGGGAAGTCGGGAGAGGAAATTAACATATACAAAGTCACTTCTATCTCGTACATATACATAATCCTTTTACATAATCATATTCTCGAAATGAAAGAGATTTTTATGGAAATGAATTGCTTGTAAAACCTTTTGGCTTTTCCTTGACAAATAAAAAGCCCCACCTACGCCATACTTTATTAATGAAGCTTCGCTAACGATTATTTTTTAAGTTAAATATAGGTCTTATGAAAAAATGCTTGGTATGCGTGATGAAATTTTTATTCTCATCCTGTGTTTTAGTGAAAGAGGATTGGTAAGTAATGTACCGTAGTCTGCTCAGAATGGGTTCTGTTCGAATACAGTCATTTATTCGAGTCTCCTCTTGCGAAGGACGCAAATAAACTCATTTAAAGTGTATTGGTTCCTTTGTGGGATAAAGTCAAAATGTCAAAATCAACAAGCAAAAAGCCATTGAATGTAACAAGTATACGTGCAGGAATAAATAAAAAATTGTTAACATTTAGAGCCAATGATTATGCTATCCTTTTTCCATTTGTTTAAAATGCTGCCTTCCACAACAAAAAAACTGATATAATTCCCTCTTGAAATAACTAGATAAGTACAACAGGTTAAATTTCATCCCTCAGTTATTTTCCTAGAAAACTGGTATCATCTAGTAGCAGACCTAAAAAGAATACAGTCCTACATTTAGCTGTGGTGACTGTCACTACAGTTACTTCAGTTACTTCAGTTACTTCAGTTACTACAGTAACTACAGTTACTACAGTTTCTACAGTCACTAAAGTTTGCTGTAGTGAGTATTCAGCAGATGAGAAGCCGTCAACATAAGACAAAGCATAAAATGTTTACAAAAAAACGGAATGTACGTCTGAGAAGCCCAAACATGCGTCCAATAAGCATTTCAGAGTCTTTAATCTCGACCTCTTTAGAGCAGATTATGAGTGTTTACCTGAAGAATTGACTGGTTCAAACATTCTTCTAATAGAAAATTTTATTAGGAATAGTGGTATTTTCATTACTTCATATTTTTCAAATAAGTTATATACAAGTTTTTTCATTCGATGGTAATAACATAGTATATTTTAAATATTTAGGTACGATAAGCGCTTTGATTTTGACCATAGTTTAGTTCTATTTTTTAACTATTATCTCATTCTTCCTCAGTTTTCAAACCAATGTTACTTTCATTTACTAATTCATTCATTAGTTTATTTAAGATCATTATTATGCTTACGATTTACTTACATAGTAATTTTTCAACAAATAAATAGATAAATAAATGAATAGACCAGTCCCCGCAATAAGTCTTGACGACAGCAAAATAAACTTGTAAAGAAATTTCAGGGCTTATATCCATTTATTTCTTTGTTGACAAAATATTTTAGCTCTAATGTAGTCAGATGTTTAACACAGCGATATTTCC